>JAKWBJ010000236.1:0-286849 GCA_023159175.1 Wohlfahrtia magnifica | reverse complement strand
AAAAAATTATCAATGAAATATACTACATATTTATTTTACTTTACAACAACAACACTGCAGTAAAGGGTTAGTATGTATCAAAAGCTTATTTTTTATTAAATCTATACTCGCACTCTTGCATTGGCTCACTATTATGTAACGTGACGTTACAAGGCATATAGGAAAGATGTAACAATAATAAGCCTCTGCACTAAGGAACAAAATAACAAATAACTATAACCTCTTAACAATAAAAGAAAGAACACAGCAACGACACACAAGCAAGCTAAAATAATAACAAAGCAGAATAACACACAGAACATATAGCATATATTTATAAACACACACAGTAACTTAAAGTTACAGAGTAACTAAATAACTGAAAGTTACAGAGTAACTTAATAACTGAAAGTTACAGAGTAACTTAAGTTACTGTGTGTGACTTAAAGTTACACAGTAAGTTAAAGTAACTTGAAGTTACTGTTTGTGACTTAAACTTAATTTAAGTTACTGTGTGTGTTAATAATTATTAACAATAAATAACCAACACAACAACAACAAACACGACAAGATGAAAGTAGAACACAATGAGAATTCAACATTTAACTTGTAAATATTTTTGTAAACAGTAGCAAATAATTCTCATTGTGTTCATAAAATTTTTAACGTAAATGATTGAACTTTTAAAGGAATTATTCAGACTTGGTTTGACTGAAAATCGGCTCTTTCAACTACCACGACGGGTAACAAGGGCGGCTTTCTTGTCGTCTTTTTTTTAAATTTTATATACTATTTATAGACTATTTTGTCTTTTTAATATTTTTATATACTAACCTCCAGTTGTAAGGTATCCCGAATTCATCATTAATTCATCCTGTCATCATTGTAGCTCTATTTACTCACACCTCCCATTAATTAGGTCCTCCGCATTCATCCTATAATTTCGTTATAAGTCAAGGTTTTCCGCATTCTTCCTATCACCACTGTGTAGGTATTTCCTAAACCCAATTATAATGTCTTCCTAATTGATCTTATCCCGGTTATATAAGTGGCTGGTGGCGAGGTCTTCCGCATATAACCTATCACCAGTTTTGTAGAATTTACATAACTAAAATCCGCCCCAGACGATTGATAGACGACCGTTAAAGTGATCTTGTCAGAATAATCGCCGACGACTGTTCCTGTAATCCTACAAGATTAAGCGCCGACGCTTAAACAACTGAATCTGTGGTAGTTTAAGCTAGCTATTAAGCGTAGAAAATAATGGTTTAAAATAAAGTTTAGGTTATATTTTCAATACGAAAGAAAACTGTCGTATTTTATTCGCAAAAGGCGGAGACCTTTGTCCCGACCGTGGACAGACCGAGTCATACCCCAGCTGGGAAAAGAAACTGCGTTACAATTACTACTATGTAAGTACAGTGACTACATGACTCATGTTCAATTAAAAAAAAATATATCTCACCAAATTAAAAATTTTGATCCCGCATACAATTTATTTATTTCTGTATATATATTAATTTAAGACTTTTTTCTAAAAAAAAGATAACACAATTATAAAACCTTATAAAGAATCAAATAAAAGCAAACAAACTATAACATAATATCACAGTATGGACTTCAAACGTATTCGAATATCTTAGGATTCTGATAGGCTTTTTGACTCTGCGCTCTGAGGGCGAGGACTGTTATTTGGAAAGCAGGCTCCCCTATTTTCTGCCGAGTTTGCGGCGATACAGGGGAGCCGAAGACTGTGGAAAACATTGTCTGTCACTGCCTGGCTCTTTATGGGCGCAGGCTCAGGTTGCTAGGCCGGGGCTCTTTCGATGGCTGGGTAATATTGCGCAGGCAATGATATGTGACCTGAAGGGCTTTCTGACAGGTCTTAGCTGGCTCCTTAGATGATGCCTGGTGCTTTTTGGGCATCCATGTTTTTTTCTGTACACTCACTCTGACCCTTTTTCTTCTTCTATTTCGTTCTTCTTTCTCTGTCCTTCCTCCCTCTTTCCTTCCACTCTTTCCCTTTATTCCTTTCCAGTAAAAGGTCTTTCCACAATTGGCCACTGTGGTCTCTGGGTGGGGTACTTCGCTATCGCCTTTCATACCTACCCACCTACCTAGGATCTCCATTCCATTTCCGGACTTGAGTCAAATGTGCTAAAAGAGAATCCACAAACTTTTTGGTAACATCTTCCAGTTTTGGTAACATCTCCGGTTAAGACAGTTTTAAGATCAGAGATGCTGCATATGTTATCCTCAAGCAAATTCCACAAGGCTTCAATAGGATTGATATCTGGTGATTGTAGAGGCGACTCAACATACTTTGGAACATTTTGTAATAACCTTTCCTTAGCAATCCAACAGAGCGTTGAAATCCAAGTCGCCAGCGATGTACAGGTTTTCGCAAAAAATCTTTCAGATGCTGTGTCTATATAAGATTCATTAAAAGTTCTGGGATCGTGAACAGCAAAATTTAATAAAAAATAATCGAAAGAAAAACTATTGCCATGCAAATAATTGTGCAAATAAAAGGTTGAACAGAAGAATCAAAACAAACGCTTATTTTTTTAGCAAGGTGGGTGGAAAGAAACTGGTAACTCTGGCCAAGCAGTAACAATCCGCTCCTCTTGGGAGCATATTGGCTTTCCACAAAGCATTCATTACTTTGTTTCATTTTAAGTAATCCAGGTGATTTTCAAGCTAAGTAGATGATTATTCTACTGTAGCTCGCCTCGACATGATTATGGGCAGTGGTGAATATCCCTGCTAAATAATTGTGGGGGTGAGCCTTCCTTAGCATTGTTATAGTTTCCCAGTAGGTGGCGTTTTCTCCTGATCATTCGTCTGATGTTTATTAAATCCTCAAAGCGGAAATTAATTAATTAATTAGTTTAATTTTTAATTTTTTGTCATGTTCTCTGTTGAGATTCGAACCTTTGCCGTTTGTGTTGTATTACTGCGCTCAAACGACTACACCTCGTCATCACCGCCAAGAAGGAATTACAATAAGAAATAATCAAAAGTGTATATTATATTATCCATATAATATACCCATCGAACAACTATCAACCAAAGTAAAAAAGAGATATATTTTATAGTACATACACATGAATATAGTACAATACTATTATTTATTGTATGGTTGGCAATCATAGCACATTTTTGCACTCATCAAAACAACAAAAGTTGAAGATATGTTTGGATTGGCCATCGTCCTGACCCACAACATACTGTTATCGGATTGATGACTAAAATATATGAAATATGGTACCTAATAATCCCTGAAGAGTGTCAAAAATGAAATTAATAATTAAATCAAAAATTAATTACAGTGCCAAAATGGTTAGATTCTGTTATAAACAAACAAACCAAGCTTTAAATAACAAAATTAACCCAGCATAGCTTTATTCTTTTTATAATTTTGAATGTTGATGTATAAAAAATGGTTGGTGTATATGTTGGTGTATAGGTATGTATGTAAGTATATTATAAGTATATCATAGTATGTTGATTCCATACAGCTTTTTGTGTTAATCAATCAAAAGACTGCACTAATTGCGCCAATAAAAAATAATTTGTAACCCTTTCTCAGTAATACAAAAATGTTAACATATGCGATTCTCAGTAAATATTTGTTATGCATAAAATTGTGCTAATTAAAGCATTGGTGTACTTTTCTATTACTTTTTCAATATTATGTCATATACCGTCACCTGAAATGCAAAGGGCGTAACAACAAAAAAATCAAAATGGGTTTTTTAATGATTATGGTAGAGCAAATCAAAATACATGTTCTCATACATTTTTACAGTCCTAACGTCAAAAACAAATGCAAAAGGGCGTAACAACAAAGTTGCTTTTTTCTTAAATCAAAAGGGCGCAACCCACACTAAGTCGTAAGGTTCACTGTAAAAACTCTCAAATTTAAATAATTTTTTTTTTGTGTTGGATAATAAAAAAAATTACGATATCCTTCAGGCCTCCTACCAAATCATATTCCCTAACTAATAATTTTAAAATCGCTTAAAAATTTATATTTTTGGATTAGAAAAATTATATATATTAATAAAATTCTTTCTTCTATATTATTTCGAAACATTTTTTGTCTGAAATTCAAATACCGAAATTTTAAAGCGATTTTAAAATTATGGTTTGTAATAATTCTATTTTACAACCAGTAAAGAGCAGAAAATTATATAAAATATGTGATTTTTTACAATAATCACCAATCTGAAAGACTATTACATACATACTAATGCTTATTTGTAAAATTATTTTTTATTAGGTAGGAAATCTGGTGGTGACACTGTTAATAAGATACGAGCTTAAGCATATGATGAAACCGGAATCATTTATTTCAAAACTAATATAGAAAATGAATATCGAGAACTTCCTCAAAGAACTAAAAGGAACTTCGTCGTTGAACGGCCTTCGCAATTACATGGGGAGAGATTAAAAATTTCAAAGAAGAAGTGGCAACATCTTCAAGATCAGAAAAGATTAATACCTTCAGATTGCCACTTATTTTATGACAACATTCCGTTTGAAGATTAACCCAGTATTCATAAAAATTAACCATAGAAAATTCTTATACTAAGTCCACATTAATTTTTGTGAATGTGCAATGAATTCCCTTTTTAATTCTTTTATCCGTTATTTAATGAAATGTTATATTGTTTTTAAATTTTCAGTTACTTAATAAAATGTATAAACTTAATAAAATTAAATACATATAAAAAGCATTTGTACTTCTTATTCCTTCAAACTTTAAAAAAATTTCTGATGTTACGCCCTTTTGATTTCAGGTCTTTTGAAATCAAAAGGGCGCATCCCACACAACTAATAAAAACAACGTTGAAAGCAAATTCTGTTTAAGAAATAAATGTATCATCGTATTTTAATGCTATACTGAAAAAATCATAATGCTAACTTCTATAGTTTCGATTTTATTAAGTTTTTTGTCTCTCCTGTAAAATCTTAAAATGTGTTGTTACGCCCGTTTGCATTTCAGGTGACGATACAATATATGTACATATATATGTACACTAGGGGTGTCCTTATTTTGAAACATCGTGTTTATATAAACGGCGGAGAGATTTTTGTATCTTTGTATTAGAAAATAAGAATGTAAAATTTTGACCGAATCCGATAATATGGGCAAAACATCAATTTTTATACATTTGTCACTTTTTAATCACGGTATCATTATTTTCGTCAAAAATTACTGAAAGAAAAAATGTATTTTAATTTTCCTACATTATTCAATATTGTATTGGAAAGAGTGGGGTAAAGTGTTATACAAAATTCGGATTGTAAAAGATAGACCGTTTCTAAAAATGTACAGCCTGGTTGCATGGCTGGTGTCGATATGGCTTTATCTAATCGTGGACAAAAGCACGCGGACGAAAAGATAAAGAAGCTGCACGTAAAAGGAAGCACGAAGACGGAAACTCAAGCCAATCAGGTAAGTTTTGTATATGAACTTTTAAATATAAGTTTTCGATTTTCTATAGATGTCTGTCAACTTATGAAGTGGACTGATAAAGACAGTGATATCGAGTTACTAACTAACGACATGTCTATCGAGAAAGAAAACTTAGACTCAAATTCTGCTTTAGGTCCAAAAAAGGTCGTAAAGGTTTTAATACACATCGGTTAGTAGCAGTACGGACATTGCCAAAGTGTATGATGGAATGGTAGTTCACATTCTCATAACAGCAGCAGAAACATTAGGACACCGTGTAGAAGAACTTGTCATTAACCGTTCAACTCTTCATCGTTTGAAAGAAACCGTAGAAAAGAATCTAAAGAAAATTCAACTGGTTTTACAGTTAATGTAAGTTGTTTCTTTTTTATTTTTAACTAAAGGTAATATTAAACTTTGTTACTATCCTTTTATAAGTTATAGCTTAGTAAAATTAGTTCGGTGGTAGCTCATATTGTTGAATAGTTCATTAAAGATTTAATCTGATCCACAAAAGTTCAACGGATTTTGATGAGTTACAATGGCACATCGAAGTTTCCTGGAGCACCGAAAGTAGAATCTACAATTGGCAAAAATATTGCGGATGCAATTTGTGAAAGATTAGTTAAATGAAATATTGTGGACGAAGTAAACTGCCTGACATATGATACAACGTCTACAAATACTAGTAACAACAGAGGTGCCGTTGTCCTCTTGGAAAAAATAGATAGAAGTTTCAATATTTGAAAGAAAATCATGGCCAAGTTTTAACAAAAAATTATCTAGAAGTAGCAATGAAAATGCAATTGTTTTTATTACAAATAAGTCCAGCTGAACGTGAAAATTGTATAAAGTTTTGTAATGAACATCTGGCATAATCGAGAAGACTATAAAGAATTACTTCAATTGGTCTTAATCTTCTTGGTGTAGAGCGTTGTAATTTTCGAACGCCTGGTTTAAATAGCCAAGCACGATGGATAGTAAAAGCACCGCTTCAAGATTTGACTTTTATTCAAGATGCTATAAAGTATTCGGAAACTAACCCAGAAATCTCAGCAGTAATTCTTAAAAAAAATAGCAATCATTTATATATGTATATATTTCTGAGGAAACTGTAGCTCTAGTATTTTTCGATTCAAATATAAGTTTTGAAGAAAAACGTCAAATGGCTGAAAAACTGAAATTAAAAGAACCAACTGTAAAATTAGAGATGGCCGAAACTAAACAAATTTAACAGCCTTCCAAAATACACATTAAGTGATTTTGTTTCAGAAAAAATTAATTATTTCTTCCGATGGTTTGGTTTATCCCTGGAATTTCTAGTGTTTAAGCCTTCAATTTGGAAAACAGCATTTGAATTTGTGGAAGGTTAAACATTTGTTTTTAATGATGCTGCTGAGGGAGGCTTTAAATTTATTCAATACTTTAACAGAGTTTTAACTAATGATGAAGAAGAAAAGCAATTATTGCTTCAGATTGTTGAGGATTATCGTCGGAAATATCCTTCGTATAAAATATCTAATATTAAGTCCATAATTTTATGAAATAAAGATCCATAAACCAATTATCTTTTCCAATTTTATTGTCATGTTAACTCAAATCAATAAAAAAACAAACAGTAAAAAAAATGCTCATTTTAATCTATTAATATATATAGAGTTTATGGCAGATTTGGGTTTATTACACTGAATTTCCATTACCACTAAACGACTTAACATTAATGGAGCAATATTGCAGCCACCACTAGTGGCAAATGGAAATAATTAACCACTAACTCAAACAATATTAGTGGTAGTGGAAGTGGAGTGCACTAAATTAAGCGATTTTTGTAGTATTGGAAATTTAGTGCATTCGCTTCGTTAAGTGCACTCAATTCCCAATACCAATAAAATCGTTTCATTTAGTGCACCCAATTTCCCGCACCACTAAAATCGTTTCATTTAGTGCACTCAATTTCTCCTACCACTGAATATTAGGGGCGATATTGCACTATTTTTTCCACTACCAAAAAGAAATCCAATGCAATAAACCCAACTCTAGTTTATGGCAATGAGAACACGAATCAGCTTTGGAATTTGATCACAAGTTGAACATAAAAACAATTAATATACATACATACTTAAAGCTAACAGAAATACATGAATAAATTATGAAAATATATATAAAGGTACATATATTAAAGTCGTTTCCGGGTCCACTAAACGTTATCGGATTCGCTACAAATTTTATTCATTTACTTTCTTAATAAAAAAGAACAAAAATCTGCCCAGCAAACTGACAAATACTTTTATATTTGAACATACAAACAAGAACACCTTTAATGTACATGTATATGTATGTGCTTATTTATGAGTTGCATTTCTATCACATTGCAAAAAAATACAATAGTAGAATTAAACATTTTGTTAACCAAAAGTAGCGTATCAAATCACGTCTATACGTTGCTAGCGTTTAATTAATATGTGCCCTGTATTTGCATTTATTTGTTAGAAGATTTAGCATCAAAAAGTGTGAAACAAAAAATTCCATCGTTTCTAGATTTATGAGTAAAAAATTTTTATATAGCACAATGTAAAAAGAGGTAACGCTCATTTTGTTAGAATATTCCAAAAAAAGCTGTTAAGAGTAACAAATTTTGGTGTGTCAACACTGTAAAAATGAAGGGTAACTTTAAGGTGGAAGTACATAACTCGCCTCATGAACGTTGTACTTTGCAGGTTTCTCTAAAAAAAGTTTAAATAGTGCATTTTCATAAAGCCAGTTACAAGTAAAGAAAGTAACGCCTGTGACGCGAAAAAGTTTGGAAATTTTCACCTTTCAGAGGTGATGAAATTTGAACAGATGACCTGCGTTGAAATTAATTAATTGATTTAAATATATTTCATCTTCATTTTTAAATAAAAAACAAAGAAAATTGAGAAATTAGCTGTCCTTAAAGCGTTGAAAGCAATTAAGTATCAAACGCGCTTTACAAATAGCAACGCTTAACAAAAACAGTAAATGCAAACATTTATCAAATAAACATGATAAAACAACTGACAGTTTTAAAGCATTAAATTATAAAAGATTTCTAAATTAATTTGTATCATAAATTCGTCTTATAAAATTTGTTACTTTTGTAAAATTTATTGTTAAGCTTTAACCTTTTTAAAACGTTTGAGTTCGTTTTAATTGCCTACATTTTGGAAGGTTCAGGATATATCGACCATCTTCCATATCAGTTAATTCAAATGTAACGTAAAGATGGTCGATCTAGCTGTGTTGCCAAGTTGCAGGGTGGCACAAAATATACCAAAATCCCACAATGCAGTGTTGTATTTTTATTTTCGTTACAATATAAATTCAATTACAAATAAAATTATTTTAAAAAATGCTTGATTTGTTAACATCTTTTTTATTTTAATGTTAAACAAAATTCAAAAATTTGGGTATAAATTTATTATTCTTACACCTTATAAAAATGCTAGTTGTTTTGACAGCGCGCTCGAAGAAACTTCTCGCAAACTAAAGTTACGGAAACAGTGTTTCTCACATATTTTCAATATCTTTCGTCAAAAGACTCAAATGACATAATGTTCTCACAATGAAAAATTATAGGATCACTTTCAAGTGAAAGATGATTTAATTTCATCGTTTCAAGTGAAAAATGACTCGATGCAAAAGTTTCAGAATCGACGCCAGATTAGAATAATTGAAAAATAAGACCTAATTTCTTCAATAAGAGCAAGTAAACACAATGTTTTTATTTTTTAAATTTGCAGCTCTTCCGTTTTATATTTATTATAATTTTCTTCTTATTTTATTTCAACTTTGTGCCTCGTTTTTGCATTTATTTGCGAAAAGTCTTCGCATCGAAAAGTGTGAAAGAAAACCCTATAATTTTATATAAAAAGCTAAAGGACCAATTATAATATGCGTAGGCTAGCTTAAACAACTGTGTTAAATGTGTATAACAATAATTTATCGGGTGTTTTTTTCTAGTTACACAAGTTTTCCAGACGTGCTGACGCGAATGAATCGTAATCTGGAAAGCTAATTTTCCCAAGCTTTTCGTAGGATATTTGGCCGTATTTCGCCAATAACACTTCGAGTGTTGATTTCCAGGCGCTCAATTATCTCTCGTTTATCAACGTAGGCAAGTTAAGTCAGCTGATCTTGGTTGCAAATTAATTGGACCATTTCGTGAAATTACTCTTTCATCAAGTTTGAAGTAAATCAATTGTAGAGAGTGCTGTGTGGCATATGGCTCAGTCCTGTTGAAACCAAATGCGACAATTCTGCTTATATATTTACGTACCCACTCAACCAAAAATGGGCTTCATCGGCGAACAAAATTTTGAATGAAAATTGAAAACAAAAATTTTCAAGCGTTGCTGTGGTGTAAGCCTATCCATAATGAAATGTCAAACCGAACTAAGCAAAAAACAACTATCAGCTGTTAAGTCGGTTGAAGAATAGGCAGTGCCGCTAACATAAATTTATGAACCTCTAAAAAATCACCCGATAGCTTAGCATTGAATATCGGCGCATAGAGTTGGTATTTATGTTTTTATTAAAGGAACTATGGATCACTTCACATATTTACACCCTTTTAAAGATAATTCGAGGTCATGTGTGTACAGAGAGTTGCCAGCTTTTGAAAAATGCTAACTAATTTTTATTGAAGGCGATACAACAGTCTACTGACGCGAAAAAATCAGACAATTTGTATAAAAATGCATCTGTTTTTAAGTGACTATGTTTTAGTTCCTAGCTTTAATAAAATTAATTTTACTTTTATTAACAATCGATTTTAATATATTGCTTTTAATCTCAAGGCAGAATTATATAAAGTTAATTTTGTTAAATTTTAATAAAATATTGTGTAATTTTTGTTTATTTACTAAGTTTCGAATGCACTCATTAATATTTAACGAGACTTTCCTTTTTCGCCTCAAATGTAATTTGTCTTTATTTTGACTTCGTTATAGTATAGAGGCTTTAGAATAAATACTTCGCTATGCAGAGGTATGCAAGCACATTTAGACTTCATTGTTAAAAAACCAGAACTTTGACATTTAACTCCATTCTAAATTCGTTGTACAGAGGTTTTTAAATAAATACTTCGTTATATAGGGGTATCATAGCTCAGAATTTCTTCGTTATAAGCTTTGCAATAAATTAGTTCTTCAAGGGACTCAGAAATAATTTATTACATTGAGTTTTTCGTTATAACGAAGTCCGTCATATCGAAGTTGCACTGTACGTGGTCCGACTGCAAAACCTGGGTATTCTCCCAAGGCCCGGAAAATGGAGACTCGTTTTCGGCAAAATAATGTCTACAGTAGACGGTAGGTCTGGATCAATTCGAATTTGTGTGTTGCGCATTTAAATCACCAAATATAAAGAAGTCGTTAAAGAAAGTAAGTTTATTAAAATCTGCCTTGGACTGGATTATATGTCGATGAAAAAATATTCGCAGTAATACATGCTTGTTTTGATTTGTGTTTGTAAAGTATGCTCTTTATCAGTCTTAATTGCAATCAATTAATTCCACCAAGTTTGAATTTGCAGTACGGTTTCAAAAAAGCCTCGTTCAAGAAAATAATATCAATTTTTGTCCCATAAAGTATATATTTCAACTGAGGGCTGCTGACTCGGTTGTAATGTCTTGAGAATTCCAATATGTTACATAAACACGCAGTACGAATGTCAAAAATCAAATAAGAAGAAGCAAAGCAGGTCTCATAAGTTAATTTCCGTATATATATATATATATATATATATATATATATATATATATATATATATATATGTATGTAAAATGATAAATAAAAAAATAAAAATCATTTCTTATTTAAACATGTACATATTAGGTAGATCAATTATTTCACTTTTTTCAAAAACTGGTTTTCGAAAAGTTGCAATTTAAAAAAGCGGTTTTTGGTTAAGAATTAATTACAAGCCGCTTGTGTATTAAAATTTAAATTCTTCTCAATTCTTGCTGCATTAGCAAATAAAGTTGATAAATTTTTGTACCATGTCGTAGTGTCTAGCAAGTAAGTATGCTAGAACAACGTTCGGCTGTTTTAGGGCCTTAACGAACACTTCTTCCACGAAAACACAACGTCCTAATATTTCATCCAGTAATTCATTTTTTACAGCGTATTTTGTACAAGCTTTATTCGCCACCGCCTAGAGGCTACTTAGTATATAATCAAGTTTTCATTGTTGCACAAAAACGTCAATTTTATTGTCATATTTAAGGTGGTAAATAATTCCTTGTGTCGAAGAGCATTTTCAGCTTAGTATTTATGGACAATCAATATATCGAGACTTATTCTTTCCATCACGTACCATCCTACAAAAGGTGGGCAGACCGGTATTATCGCTTTGGACAGATTGGGCGACCTACTTTGCCTACTTTGAACTCCGGTAGAGCTTATTAGAGCAGGATACCTTCTAGGGATGAGTGGACTGCTGGATCTGTCCTTTGAGATGACACACTGGTAAAGGGTCGGGTTTTTACTCCGCTAATCTGGATCTCAGGGTCTCTCTCAGGCTACCCGATGCTCTCTGGTCCATCTAAAATGATGTCATGTCGAACTGATGCGGGAATCCAAGGGAATGAAATTTCTGACTAGTGCACTACTACAGGGTCCTCCATGTCTCTCTTACAGGTGAACGTGCATGCCCCGCTTTGTGCGTCGTGGATTTTGTTGTATAAAAGGGCACTAATGGACTGTTGACGGAAAGTTTAATGTAATAGAAGAGAAAATCAATAGTCTACAGTGTCAGCAACCTGAACAAGTGCGAATTTTACCAGAGGTTTCTAGCATAATAAAAACACCTTGCTTTGATGGTAGCACACCTCTATCCGTATTTAAATTCCAATTCGAGACAGTTGCCAACAGAAATGGATGGGACGATCAAGAGAAGGCTTTCGAATTAATTTTGGCGTTAAAAGGATGGAACACAGGTGGACCACTAACATCACTTGTAGAATATCCAGAATGCTTTGGCCTTCTATTTCCATGGAAAAAACTAGGTCTTTTCTTAGGTTATGAAGGGAGTTGATTGGGCTATTTTCTAGCATAATTACCGGCATTGTATGATGGGCCGCATTTCGGAGTGCATTTGATGCCCTGGTTATGGCTACTGTAGGAGCTAACAGAATAAAGAGGAGGAGGAATCGGTACAGAAACTTTTCTGCGACTGTCCTGCTCTAGGGAGCTTAGACTTAGGCACTTGGGTGCATGTCTCTTCCATGATATGGACTGTCATAGAGTTCAGTAACTTTCGAAGTTGATTAACTTCGTCAAGGGTACTGGTTGGCTTAAATGCGGTAACTGATATTTTTGGGTGTTTAGGTGGATATTATTCTTCTGGGACTTTCCCATGGATTCTTTAATGGGTCTGCCCTTCTTGGGGTGTCACAATGGGACATAGCGCCTCCGAGTGAACTCGAGAACCCAACCTAACCTAACCTCCCTTTCAGCAGTTTCCATATATTTTCACACTTCAGAGAAACATAAATGCATGCACCACGTATTTAATAGTGTGTGCCACTGTGGTACGATAGGTAAGACACCCGCCTACCAACCAAGAAGTCCTCGGCTCAATCCCAGGCCACACCACCTGACAATTTTCAACAGGGGTATCACCTCCCAACATTACTAATGACGGGTTATAGATATTTACGCTGTGAAAAACCTCACTAACTAATACATCTGCCGCTCGAAGTCGGCGTTTGCAGATGCTTTTCAATGAGTCTACTTGATCATCATTCTCCGCATATAAAAAATAATATTTAATATTAAATTTATTTAAATATTTATTTACATAAATATTATTAATATTAAATAAATATTATAAATATTATTTAAATATTTATTTACATAAATATTAAATCTATTTAAATATTTATTTACATAAATATTATTTACCATAGTTTCCACGTTCTTTGTGAGACTTTCAAATCATGGTATATATTAAATTAAGAAAAATTTTTAAACGATGAGCATATTTGCAATCAAAAATATTAAAACGTATACAAATTATACCTGTTATTCGTGATAAAATAACTGGTTTATTCGCTATTCGAAAAATTAACATTTTAAGAAAACCGTATCCGATAAAAACTTAAAAACCGGTCGAACAAAAACCGTTCGATCTTCCTAGTACATATGTAATAAATTTATTGCTGACAGTAAAGAAAAATTGTTTGTGTTTATGTTGTTACGATAGTGAAAATACAACTCTGCATTGTGGTATGTTGGTATATGTCAAGTTGGCAGCACTGCCACATCGAATATCTTTACGTTATATTTGAATTAGCGGATATGGAAATAGAAGATGGTCGATATTTCCTGAACCTTCTAAAATGCAGAAAATTAGGTATATAAAGGGCTGTTTTACCTACATGTCAGTTAGTTATCATTTGGCTGTCGTAAGATAAAGGCGAATTAAAGCGGAAATAAAAGTGCTGTATAGTGAATATTAAGTTGTTGTAAACTGTATAAAAGTTATTGTGTAGTAAATAAGAGATAACAGTAAAACAAGAGAATAAAACCGGTATTTATTTTATTTTAAGACCAATTTAAAGGAACTCAAACGTTTTAAAAGGTTAATACGTTACATTATGTATATTCTTCTCCCCAATACTTAGCATTTGCATGACATTAATATCACGGAAACTAACAACTTTTTAAAACAAAGCTGACCAAAAAGAGAAATAAATTTGTGTGGTAGAGTTAGTGAATTTTTGCTGTGCTCAGTTTTGTCATATTTTTCTCAAAAAATCTTTCAATTTGAAAGAAAAACTTTTTTTATGTCTAAGAAAATTTTTTTATCATAAACATAAAAACACTAAAACTGCATGTATTCTATAGCTTACTTTATTTAAAAACAGATAACATATATTGACATGTATTTAATACATACATAAAAATTAAGTTCATAAAATAATTACGTAAATTACGCCTTTATACTACTTTCAACTTCAAGGGCAATTTGATGTTCCTATGAAAGATATTTTTGATAAACTAAACTTCCTATATGGGATTTAGATCAGAGTTGGCAAAAACCTGAGTTTTTTAAAAAACACAGCCCACCGGGTTTTATTGGGTATTTTGATGAGTTTTATAACTGCTTCCAAATTTAGTTTAATTCGACAATATTTTTTGGTTGTTAGTGTAATTACGTTATTTTAATATTTATTATGCTTGGGGAATCAATGCGGCATTGTGTATTATGAGCTGCTAAACCTGGTATTCGGAACAGATTGCAATTACTTCGGTTGAACCGTGCATTATGAGAAAAGCAGCCAACATATAAAGACAGACAGACAGACAGATAGACATATACAGTGTTCCTTTTGCATGACAAGACTCGGACTCTCGTGGCAAAGTTGCCAAGCAATTTTTAGAAACAATCAAATTCTCCACACACAGCTCCTTCTGACTATTGGCTTTCGATGGATACAATATTTATTACAACAGTGCCACCGAATCACTTCTTTTTAAGGAAATAAAATCGGCTCCAAAGTGAATCGCCTCAAAAAAGGAAAAGTTTTTCTACGACGGAATTCGGGCATTACAGTGATTTGATAATTTTTTATTTTGATAAAATTGTTAATTCATTATCATTTTTGAGCTAAGAAAAGGGGCCGAATTAATTTTTACTCCCAATAGGTAATTTTTTTTTTGTTGTTGTTGAAAATACACCATAAAAACCATTAAATAAAAAACCCACCCAGGCTGCCAGCCGTGATTTAGGTCTGCCGATTGTGGCAGATGTGCTGGAATGTTTAAAACGTTGCAAATACATACACCTAACATTGTTTTTAATCAATATTAACTATTTTAAAATTATTTTCCGAAGATTTTGTAACTAAGTTTTTGATTTAAGCGAATAAATATGTACATTAATTTATCTAAGCTACATAGACTTTGGAAAAACTTTTATTGGGATAAAAATTTAAAAACTTTTCTGCATCTTAAAAAACTATCAAAATAACACAAACCTTGCAATATGACAACAATGTCTGTGCGCGTAGAAGAGAGAAACTAAATAGGTAAACAACAACACAAATAAACAATTTTAATATGCAAAGCGACATGTACCCGCTTTTGCTAACATCTATCCCACAACTGAACAGAGTTGCTGATTTCTGTGTCTGGTAATCACACAGCTTTTGATTTTTTGTAACGAAATTTCAATAAAAAAAGTAACCGAATTGACTAAAAAGTAACCAAAACTTCTGTTTCGGACAAAAAATTATATAATTCAATTGAATTGCAACATTTTTATAAGCTCAAACGTCAAGATAATGGAAAATTTTAAATTTTGGTTTGCAATTCTTTTTTTTTAATAACTGCTTTAAGTGTATTCATGTTTTTTACTGTATGTAAGTATGTATATAGAAAAATGATTTCCTGTAATAGAAAAATTCTCTTGTTTCTAGACAACGCTGCATCGCATCCTAGGGATTTATAGATGATAACCGTTTCTATTAGCATTCTATCAGCAAATACAACTTCCGTTTGTCAAACTCTAGAGTTAAAGTTAGTTATAGAAATTTAATTTTAAAGCACATAGTTTTAAAAATGATCAAGTGAAATCGGTATCAGAACTTACAAAAACTATTAATGTACTTGAATGTTCTATTAAAATTGGGGAAATCAGGGGCAAATAGGTTTTATGCATCAAAATCGCCTCCTTCAAGAATTTGATGCTGAAGATGATTCACCATTATCAACCCTTTCAAATTTTCATACAATTGAAAGTTTGACAACGTTAATTTTGAAGAGTTTGTAAACATAGATGACGCCCCATGCCTTGAAAATGACAGTATAGAAATAAAATTTGATGAAGTTTATAATGTTGAAGAAATGATAAACGTTTCAGACGAGGAGTATGGTGGGTGATAAAGTAACGCAATAAACTCTTACGATGAAGCACTACAACAAATTGCTCATCTAAAAGCTTTATTGCATATAACAAATTAGTAAGTTCGAACTTTTAAGGTGATGTTGAGGATTTTTCATTTCATTTAGAAAAAGTTCTTGAATTGTTTTAAGACACTGTCATCCAAAAAATCTTTTTTTTTTATAAAGTCTTGAATATGTATATGTTTTAAATATATATATGTACGAATGTAAGTATATACATGTATATGATGTATACAAGCATTGAAGAGCTTAATAGCAAATGCTGAACTTATTAAAAGTAACACCCCCTTAAACAGACAACTCCCGATAGCGGACAAAACTAGTTCGACGTCATTGTCCGCCTATGGGATATTTCACTGTACATAGTTTGTAAAGTATGCATGTTGTCGTCTTTACCAACTTTCATAGAAGTAAAAGGTTAATTTTTTATGGCTATGTTAGTTAAAAATATTTTAAGAATAATATTTTTTTATTATTGTATTATAAAATTCAGTACAAAATGAGCTTCTAAGAAAAAAAACACATTTTTTTCCATCATTCAACACTTGTTTGCAAAACCGAAGAGACAAATCCTATCCGATATTTGATTTTATTAAGACTAAAAGTTAATACTGAAAAGTACTCTAAGGGTTATTTCTATTTTATATTTTTTAATTTAGTAAGAGTTTTACAAAATTTATACAGAGAGTTAGCTTAATTATAATTGATTTTTGTTTTAGATTACAGTATGTTAAAGGCCAAAATTCACCAAATTTGTTTTGCTACATCTGTGGGGAACATATAAAATTTGTATCCTGAAAAATTTTTAATGAAATTAAAAAAAAAATAAAATTGCTCCAATTTTGCGCAAAATATTTTCATTCGCAACTAAGTTATGAATAACTACGAAACTGTTGAAAATACAAAAAAAAAAAAATTATTCAGGTGATTGATAGAAAATTTGTTTTATACTTTAAACATTTGCTGGTAGAAGCATTAAATCGTTCAAGTCGTTTTCAAGTTATGATGAAATATATTGACATAACTACCATATTTTTTTTTTTTTTTTTGATTTTTAAGCTTTGAAGTTAATCAATTAAAACACATACGTAATACGTTTGTTAATCAGCTTTACTTTTTATTTTATTATAAATTTTTTATTTACAGATTTTTTATTTATAGATAACAATAATTTTTTTAAAAAATATTGCTGGCTCACTTTGACTGTGAGCCTTTGTTTTTCAAATGTACGAATACTGCTAAATAGTTTTATACAAATACTTATATCTTTAACTGTAAATTTTTTTACAAAACCGCTGTAATCTTTCTTTTTTATAATTGAATTGAAAAAGTAAATAACATGTGCTACAATATCATACTTGCAGCGGAAGAACATTTGTAATTTTTGCTATCTTGATCGAAATAGAAAAACCATTGTATCTTGTTAAACAATTTTTATTTAATTAGTGAATGCATAAACATAATTATAAATTAACTCTTAAAACCTTATTTCTTGGTTTTTCCTGATAGGACACTGTGCGTTTAAAATTTTGAAACTAGAAGACATAAAGAAAATAATGATGCCATGCAATAATTTTACATTTATTTATTTAACTGTTTTTCAGGATTTTGAAAATGTGTCGTCGGTCGTACAGACTATTGCGCAGGTATAGGAAGGTTAAGTATCTAAGCAATCTGCTTTTTATTACTGTAATGTGTAGTGTAATAATATTAAGATTCATAATTCTAAATAAAATATGTTGGCCAAATACAACTGCATTAGAAGATACAAGACACTTCACTTTCAAGTAGGCCAGTTCTCTTGTTTATTTCGTTCCATTTTGTCGCACACTTCTTTCATAATAATAATAAAGTTTACACGATATGTAAAAATCCAAAACAAAATAAAATGAACGCGGCTCTTTTAAAAGAGACCAATAGTCATAGCGAAAAAATTTGCTTTTTTCCTTGTGTATTTTATTCGTTTATTTTTTCCCTTATCTAATGGAGTGTGATGGTTTTTTAAAAAAATTTAAAAAATAAATACGACTGCCGAATTTTCATCCGTTTTTTTTTTCTCAATGTCATACGCTCTCATTACATATTGAATTCACTCGATACTATCCGCTCTCTTCTACACAAAAACTGACATGTTTTCAGCGTTGACGTTGTATCTCTTTTGACCCTTTTTCACGCCAATTATACTTTTTATGACCCTTTTTTTAATGTATCCCTTTTTGACCCTTTTTGAAAATGAGTAAAGTTTCAAAATTTCTCAGTACACTTAGCTATTATATATGTATGTCGTATATATACATACCATGTATCAGTTCTGTGAACGTATATATAAAAGTTGCATTCATATTATTACTACAACAACTGACTTTTACGCAACTGTCGTATTCTATGCATACATAATTTTTTCATATAAAGTTTGACAATTGTGTAAAATGAACTGATGATCAACTGCAATTATGTCCTGATTTATGTATGTGTTTCGGCTTAAATTTTTACAGCTAGAAGCTTTTATATATTTTTTTTAGTAGATTACCATTTAATTTTGTATTTTCGTGGGCCATCCATATACACATATGTTCATATTTGCAACAAAATAAATGCTAATGGACAAGTGTTATTCTGTGGGACAATTATTATATTCCCAAGTATCTATTTATATTAACTTATGTAAAAAAATATATTATTTTTTGTTTGTGGTTAAATCAAAAAGAATATATGAACAGCAGGAAAACCATAAGAAAACTGTCTAACATATATAATCACGGGTATTAAAATTTTATGTTGAAGAATTTTGGAATAAAGTTGTTTTGATCGATGAAAGTAGGACTATTATATTTATTTGTGACGAAAACAGACAGTTAAAAAACTAGAAGTTCCGACATCAAAACTTGACGGTTTAATTCAACTGACATAAGTCCCATAGACAATTTATTTGATAAATTGGATAACCTTGTACAAAAAAAGTGCAATTAAAAACAACCAAGGCTGTAAGACTGCTCTATCTAAAGGAGATCACAATAATTCAAGTGAAACTACGATAAAAAATTGTATTTAAATTTAATGATTGAATATGGCTCTATAAAATATAAATTAACAATAAAACAATTTTGAACATTTTTTAATAATTAGTTACCTAATACTGCAGTACATGTATACTTTTTCTGTATGCAGAAAATTGAATTTATTATTTTTCTTTAAGCTTTGTTTTAGTTTTAGTTTTCGCGTAGATTTACATTATATCGTTTTTGAAAGTCCGAACCTTATAATTCTATGTAAAATTCAGTTTTCGATGCGATATGTAAACTTTCCCGTGCGACTGTATATCCAAAATTATATGAATTCGTTACATACATATATAATTACTTTGTCAGCTAGTTGTGCTTCCACTAAAAGAATTTTTAAAAACTATCACTGACTTAAAAAAACTTACAAACAAACTTAAATATAAACTTGTGGATTCATGCTTTCGTCTCTCAATTTGCTCGAATCGCGGATGGAAAAGTGGACTCTAAGTAAAGAATTAATGACAAAATATGGAAAAAGTATTTCTTAAAAGTGATAAACATTATCAAAAGCTTTTGTAAAAGTAACTTCTTACTTTTTGATAATATGGCTAATATTTGAATATGTATATCTGTGATTTGTTTTTTAGTTTTAGCACTGACTTATAATTTAAGTATGTATAATTACTTTTATTTTAGTTTAATGTCTTTAACTAACTGTTTAAATTCGTTTTTTTTTTAAATTTAAATAAATTTATTTTTTTTACAAAAAAATTTGACCCTATTTTACTTTAAAATACCCTTTTTCCTCAAATACCCTTTTTTCGACACTGCTTGTCGGACGACTTATATTATTGTGTAATCTCCCCTTATGTACATTTTTTGCTTTTTGAGCTGTCAAAGTTTGTTTACTTTCTTCTCTTGTTTACACTTTTACAGCCGACATTTTTAAAATTCAAATCTGGATTGCCAAATTTAAGATTAATAAATTAGTACATTATAAAATAGAATCAATACATTTATAAAATAATAGTACGTATCTCATTAAGAAGTAAATTAAATATCTAACGACAAGCAAAGAACTGATAAACAAATTGTTTTAAATTAATAATTACAAATAAATAATTTAAAATATTTCGCAAAATTAGATAATACGATAAAACATTAGGAATCAGTTAGTCCACACATTAGCAAGTATAATAATTACCAAATTATATAAATTTGTCAATTATAAAATTAAATCAAAACAAAAATTTTTAATTTTTTGACTGCTGTAGCATTCACGTCATTCTGCGTTATCATAAACATGAATGCTGTAGCATCCATATCCGCGAACGTGTTAAATATGTTTCTAGCTTTTTTGTTCTTAGTGTATAATTTTTCGTATATTTTTATATTTTCTCTAATCGGTCAACTCGTTTTCAAGTTATGATGATATTGACATAACTACAACATTTTGGGCGAAAAACTTGCCACGCCCATAAAAAAAAAATTTGAGCCCAATGGAAAAAAACTAAAAACGGATTTGAATTTAGCGTATTAAAATCAAAATATTTCATATAGCTTTATTTAAAGTCCAGAGAATTTTTGTATTTTGTGGACCGGTGTAAATATTATTAGTAATTTCTGGGATATCTTAAGCATTGAAGAGGTTCCGAAACTTGCTTTGGACTCGACCTGACTAGATTAGAACTTTCTTCTTCGCAGTAGAAACCTATTTGGGCTGATGAGAGAGAAATTATTCAAAAATTCCCTAGTAAAAAAAATTTACGTGAAATTGCTAAGACTATTGGTAGAAGCCACTATCCAGTACGTTACTAAAAACTTTAAACTCTACGGTTATATATTATCAAAACGACGTTTACGCCGCCAATTTCAGTTAAATGACCGGCAAATACGATTTATTTATGCAAAGATAACAGATAATTCGAGAATAACGATCTCCAAAAATACCGGAAACGTAAGAGAACCTTGAAATAAAAATATTCATAAAGATACCGTACAAAAACTATTTTCATGGCTTTGTAACACTTAGGAAGATGTAGATATTTGCCATTAACCAACGACAAGAATGGAATTTTTTAATATGTACATAAAAATAGCTTTCGAACTCTTACAACAGGGCTTATCTTCGGACAAAAGTGTGTTCAGTATCTTTAAAGTATAAGGAAAGAAGTTGGTTTGGTGGAAGAGGAGAACAGCTTTAAAAAGAAAACCTTGTTTCAACTGTAAAGTACTGAGGAGGTGTTATTATGTTTTACGGGTGCATGTCAGCTTAAGGAGTTAGAGATAGAGAATTGCATTTATAGGATCCACAATGAACCAGTATGATTATTTGATGATTACGGTATATCTTGGTAATTATAAAATATAGAACCACTAAACTTTCGACTTTTTTATTTATTATTAAGGTGTACATTAAATTATAAAATTAACTTTATAGAAAAATTAATAATAATATTTAAAAATACTTTTCTTGTACTACTACTTTAATGACCTAATATGTTGACTTGTGCAAAAATATCATTTGATGTAATGTACTCTTGAACTTCTCTACAAAGCCGGTAGTTTTGCAAATAGAAGGCTTAACAATTTTTAAAGACGTTAGATTTAATTCGCTGTATCGTTGTCAATCAAAAACTCAATTTTGAGTTTTTTGGTTCTTAGGTTCTTTTTGCACTTTAGGTGAAGACTTTAACAAACATGTGTTTTTTACAAAGATTACAAGTCAATTTTGGGTGAGTAAAGTCACTTCTTTATAAGAACAAATTCAATTACTTTCATTTTTAGGACAATTCCCTTGTAATATTCAATGGAATTTATTCGCAAAATTTGTCCTCACGTTCTCCCTTTATTTGACTCTCATAATACCTACTTTTTTCCTAGGAAAAAGTTGAAAGGGACACATTTTCCGAGAAAATTTCTTTTAGAACAGGGTATATGGAAAAAACTCCCAGGAAATTATTCAGAATTTTCTCATAGTCTATGGTAGAAATATATGTGTTAAGAAATTTTTCTTTAAACGCAAGTATAGCATTTTCCAAACTTAAAAATAGTAAATATTGAATATTGCATAGGTTTTTGAGAACGGTAATAGTGGAAGTTTTTGAGTTTGTTCGAAGTGATAGGATGCAATATGCTCGTGTATTAGGATCAGTAAATTCCCTATAAACTAGTTTTTAACGAAATCAGTCTACAATTCTGTTGCAATGATCACTGGATCCTGAAATTTAATGTTTTCTCACTACACCATCTCAGAGCCGGGTAATAAAAAACACTTGTTTTTCCAGATCATTCATCCTCTTTGTAAAAGATCAGTTCCTACTAGTCCGATTGAATAAAATACCTAAATAATTAAAAATAAGACAAACTAAAAACGACTTTAAATTTAGGGCTTTTTTAAATTATGCGGTTTTTTTCGACATCACTGCCTTTTGATATTTGAAAGTAGACAAGGCTGCTTATTTATTACGCCATGCACCCTCTTAAATGTGCCCAGACTAAAATGCTTTGAAAAAGTGTTGTCAACTTAATGGTTTTTTGCCGATTTTCATAATTTTAACGAGAAAAAAATTTAAGTTCGTGCCTTGAGTTTTGTATTGTTTTCTGTGACATAAAGTTTTAAGTTAAAACGTTAATATATATTTGAATGTGTGTTTATTTAGTACAACATTTGTACTTTATATTAAAAGCTGTTTAAAAATACACCCAATTCTGTTTTTACACGGTCTTTTTTAGAAAGTTTTTAAAATAACGTGATCTAGGAAAAAAATATGATTCCGTTTTCACACGATTTTATTTGAAAAAGCACGGTTTTAATAATTGCCCTTATTTTAGAACTACTCAACTTGGTGGTTTTTAATTTTTTTATGATATTTTAATTTCCTTTAGGAATTAATTTTGTTTCTTGAACGAGTTTTCCGTTTCTGAACTGCAACAATTTTATATTTATGGTTACTTTGAGATTTGAATTGCCTTTTGTTTTTATACAATAAACTGTGCATTGAATGCCACATACAAATTTAATTCTCTTTTTAAAACTCTCATAATAGTTCTATATTTAATGAAGTTTGAAAGACAAGAAACCAATCCATATCTTTTCTATGTGCGATATGTCTTTTTTACACGGTATTTTCTGAAACGTATCTACTGTATAAAAACAGAATTGGGTGTATATGAAAAAAATAATTCGTAAAATACATTTATTTTATTTTTGTGATAATAAAATAAAACTTTTTAAGATCTTCAATTGTTTCTTTTCTTTTTTTTAATTTATCCTAGCTTGCTTTTCCTTTTTATCATAGTCACTAAAGTAAGTAAACAAATATTCAATCAATATATTTCTTTTTAATAAAAGTCTATAAATTAATTCAATTAACGCAATTAACAATATTAATAAAAAAATTAACAGTATTCTTGTATTTGTTCAATATGTCCAAGGAAAACAATAAAATTCCATAAATTAACGTCACAAAAGTAAATAAAAAATAAGTATCATATTATGGGTTTTAAAAGAAAATTTGGAAATTTTTTTCAAATTTATTATTTAATGAGGTAAACTCTATTTGTTGTACCTTTTTAAAGTCGTAAACGTAAGTTCCTTAGTAAGTGGAAGCCAGCAAAGTATCAGCAAAAACACAAAACTTTATCCAAATATTGGTTTCTAATCTAAATCGACACAGAGGTCACATAGGGCCTTAACTATTGAATTAGGGCAAACATTATTGTAAACCCATTCATTATCAAGGAAAATAGCAGGCGTATACTCTCGCAAGTGAAAGGATCTCTTCACCTCAACGAGTGATGTGCTGTCTCTACTGATCTGCCTATTGTATGATATGCATACATAGTTCCTACTATTTTCAACTGACACTGAAATGAAATGAGATGATAAGATCCTTCCTATATTGAATATCAGCAAGAATAATACCATACATACAACACCCACAGAGGCATTGCTACCCGGAAAGTGGGTATCGAGAAGAAGATCGAGCGATTTCCCGATCGAGGTGGACCAGCTTCCCTCAGACCTTCGAATACTATCGAGAGATCCGACAGAAAAACTCGTGACCTTGCGAAGCCATCTGGTCTCAGTAGAGGACTCGACACTTTTGTAGAAGTTCCTCCTTCGCACGTCTTATAGGGTATTTCAGCTCTTTCTTTTTGGCCATAAAGAGTTCACATTTGCCGGTTTCCTTGGTTCTATTAAAGAGCTTGCCAAAGAGGTGGCGAAGAACCAAAATCCCAATTCCACCAAGGAGGCCTCCTCTGTACATGGGATGCATCGACGAGGAATTTTAAGTGCAATAGATAAAAATTCCGCTGTGATGTTAATGTACGGAATTTTATTGTTTTTCTTGCACAAACGAAACAAATAGAAGAATATCGTTAATTTTTTTATTAAAATCGTTAACAGCCTTTATGTGTACAAAACTAAACAACATTTTTGTTTTATTGTTTTACTTGCCTAAGTGATTAACTGTACATACTTCTTTATATTTGACATTTTATTATATCTTATATTTTATGATGTACTCATACAAATCGTCATCAATTTCGAATATTCTTGTGGTTACTACAAATTTCTATTCATCTACATTAAATTCAAAAGACTTAACACCCAAAAACGGTACGGTAGCACTGTTCAATACGTAAGTAGTAAGATTGTAAAAGCACGTACAATGTGGTGTGGCAGATACATTGACCTTGACAAAAACCGACAGAATAAATGCCATTAATAAGGTTTATTGCTAAACTACTACTGTACAAATTCAGTGTATCTTTTCCTTAGCCATTGTTTATTTTCGTAACACTGAAACCCACTTAAGCCTATCGTCCCGAACTGGCCCGTTACCTTTCATATCTAATCGCGGACTATTGTTCTTCTGTATCATGCACACCAAATCGTTTAACTTCTTGGGATATAATCCTTTCTGTGGGTTGTAGCGTAGAACCAGTTGGTCCTTTATGAAAGCCGTCAGTATTTGCTGTACGATCGTACCTGGCTTTCATTCTATCGCTGACTATTTTTATACGTGTGCGCACAAATTCGTGAAGTTCATTGAGACTTTCCTTTTTTCAGCGTATGTGGTATATCTCTCTGTGCCAGGCTTAAAACCCAACTCTAAGTGATCAGGCAGTTTTAGGTCAGTACCAAAAACAACTTTAGCAGGTGATCTAGATGTTGAATCATGGACAGATGATCGATACGTCACTAGAAACTTTGGAATGTGCGTCCCAATCCTTCTATTGTACGCTCACCACTTTTCACAAGTATTCCTCTAGGGTTCGATTAAATCGTTCTATCAATCCATCAGACTGCGGGTAAAAATGCGTCATTCGATTTTTTTTAATACCGTATGTGTCACATATTTCTTTGAATATAGCAGACTCGAAATTTCTACCATCATCGGAATGTAAATCTATTGGAGCCCCATAGTGGGATGTTCATATCTACATAATGGTATTCGCCTCTTGATTGGGTATGACTAACACTTCCGGCTATTTATTAAAATAATACATCACGACGAGAAAAGTCCTGCTATGTCCATCGCTATTCGCTCGAAGAATGCGGAGATGTAATGTAGAGAACAACTTCGTTCCAGTTAGCATGTCGTCAATTCTTGGTAACGTGCTTTCTGCAGTCTGCGTAAAATCTTGAGCTGCCATCTTTCTTTTTAACTTAGACTACAGATGAGCTCCAAGGACTCGTCAGAGATATACTTCTAGGTGACTGTTTTATCGGTCTCGCTTCTTCAGTAATAATTTCATCTTTGACTATAGCTGCTCTACATTCACTTTTATTTTTCGTAGGCCTATTACTTTAGAAGTTTTGGCTTTATTTCTTTCTGGTACTGCTAAGCCTACTACCCACTTCTCTACATTTTCGACAAATACCTGTGGTCTTGTCTGACATATTGGCAGGTGCAGGCAATTTTGCGCAGCTTATTACCGACTCTACTAGAATACATTGGCCTACCTTGGAGTTTTCACAAATCAGTTTTTCGTTTCCTGATAGACTAAGCACCTCCAATCGGACTTTTTCTTGTTTGTTGGACTTGACGAGGGCTTTTGCTGCTAAGAAGTCCGTCTTAATTTCTGGTTCTACTACAAGGGGTTGTACTCACATCTGATTCAATCTATGGTGGCAATTTTTGTCATTTAACAGCAACTAATCTCATGGCGTGCACTTGATGCTTGTATCCCACGTCAAGAGTTATATCTACATTACGCCATCTCATTACCTGCTGCCCCATATTCAAATTTATGCCATGAACTATCATAAAATGATAACCGCGTCTACAATAGCGGCGACAACAAAAACATGGGTTACACTAATATTGGCTATAGTCACATTCACCTCTATTTTTCGAAAACGGTGGCATACTCTCCAGTTGCAGTGCTTGCACAGTTAAAACATTTTAATTTCGATTTATGCTCAGCTAGGAGCCGCTTTACCACCTCCTCTATTTTATTGATTTCATCCTTTTTCTCTTTAACCTCTTGCTTAGATGTCCTCCTTTTCCTTTTGCTTACCGTCTCATATATTTCTTATAGCTTCTCAGACGTTGCACTAGACACTTTTTAAAAGTTCTTTTCTATTTTTACCAAAAAATTTTGATTTTCCGCTGTAGAAGTGTTCTTTACCTGTGCCAACAGCTTTTTTTTCTTGTGCATTCGTCATAGCATTAATCTTCTCCATAAGCTTTTCATTATCAGCTCCAGAAGTTTCTTCTACATTCGGCCAACACCAATGTTACGTTTCAACGTTTTTAAAAAAGTTTAATTTCTTTTGAATTGCGTTAAATAAAATAAGTAGCTCGTAGTTGCTGTTTTATTTTACAATCCCTTTATTTCCACACTTTAACTTCCACTTATACACAAATTACTTAGCACCTTTATTTACGCCTAAGCACGACTTTATTTTAGATCTTACAACTTTACACAAAGACTTTCAAATTATTACTGAGCCAACTAAGTTTCATTTAATTTAATTTCATTTTCTTCAATCAATATCGTCTTTGTTTCCTAAACTACTATTCATATTCTAAAGTTTCCTAAAGTACTAGGTACTTATCTAAGATTAAATATATCCCTGTCCAATTGCAGCCCATCTGCAGCGATCCTTAAATATACGATCCATCAATACACTCAATAATATTGTTACGAAAATAATATTGGGAACCCTTGCGTTTATTATTTCGCTAAAAAAATAAACAAATTCGCTAAAGTAACAAACAAAAGCCGGAAGAACAACTATACATGATGTTTACAAATAACCAGAATCGACAACAACAAGCATTATTAGCAGAAATAAAGTAAATAAAAATAACATAGCAACAGAAACAACAAGCTAACAGCAAAGAAAACAAGCAACAACAAATATTAAAAGCTGAAAGAGGTAGATGTTTACATCCGCATGGCTACAATAGAACTAAAAAGAAATTAAAAGAAAGAAATAGAATTTACCTGAAATATCGAAAGGTTCGAGAGCTTTCGATGCATTGTTTACTCAGCCATATAAAAAGCACATCGATGCGAACAACGACCATTTTAAGTAAACTAAACTCAGCGAGTGCAGTTTGTGTGAAGAGAGTTTATAAGGAGTATACTCGTGAAGTGAATCGTGAAGTAAAAAACCAGTTTAGTTGGAGCTAACTCAGTAAAGAGAGTTAATTATGGATAACCTCTGGCTGAAAAGGTTGTGATAGGACCTAAGTTATAGCTACGATCGGGTTGGAAGATCTTTAGGAAGAAAGATCTGTCGAGTAATTGTTGTTGTTTACAAAGTTGTAAACAGACAGAGTAATTAAAAATAAAAATTTTTATTGCTGTGGTACACAAAACTGTGTTGAATAAAAGATATTTTTAATTAAAACCAAACACAACATTTATTTTATTTTAATCACAATCTACGAACTCATAAAAAAACATTTTTTAAAAGGTAAAAACGTAACAATATAAAAATTTCCATAAAAGGAACATATTCTATAACTAATATTCTATAACTAAAACTAATAAAAATACTTAAAAACTAATCTTAAAATAACAAAATATTGGAAAAAATCAATAAAATCAATTCCCACCTCAAATTATCTGTTGGATAGTTACGTAAACCAGAATATTCAATATTCACCCTGCTATGGTAAAATAGAAGGTCTGCATCCATATAGAGGAGATCACCATGTCCCAGTGTCAAGAAATCAACCGGCGAGTAGTATCGGCTTCCACGTATTACCTCAAGGTCAGAGGCCCTATCGAAGCATCTTACAACGAGATCATTCCGTAGAGAGGACGGTAAATTGTTCCACATGCCGGTCTACAGACACTCATGTCAGCGCGTACAATATAGTACGGAAACCCAGGAACGAAGAGAGTATCCTTCTCTTCCATTTTCTAAGTCTCTCCATCTGACTTGACCCGAACCAAACTGGAAAGGCATAGGACATAAATGGTCTAATCTGTCGGTATATCAGTAGCCTGATCCTGGTGCTCAGACCCACTCTGCGTCCAAGTAATCCGTGGTACATGTGGCAGACTCCCTTCGCCTTATCTATGTGCCAATAAAACTCAAAGTTCTCACATAAGAGTATTCCAAGGTACCTCAAACTATCCGACGTATTCACGCTCTCCCCAACAATATTCAGACGAGGAACATGAGATCTGCAGTTCTTATAAAGGAGACCACGTCTGCCCTTTATGAAAATACTATCCATCCTATCCATATTCAGCCGAAGACCCCATTTCCCAAATTACTCGTGCATGACACCCAAAAATCGGTTCATCCTGTTGTCCAATCCCCTTGCCAGAGGACCACTTGTTGCAATCAGTATGTCATCAGCATACATCAGAAGTAGGTCCCACTCTGAAGGCTGCAGTATATCCGAAATAAAAATATTATATAGGACGGGTCCCAGTAACGATCCCTACGCTACACCAGCAGTAATCAGTCTCGACCGAAAAACCTTTCCTCCCACTTTCAGGGGATGGGTCTGTAGTTCCCGACCTATTTCGGATCAGATCTCGGTTTCAATATGGGGATCAACAGAGCACTCTTCCATTGCCCTGGAAAGCACCCCATATTAAGATTGCTATGAAGCGCCATGAAACCATGTCAGTCCTCCTAAGGACAATGTCCGGGATACTGTCAATGACGCTCGACCTTTTATTTGCCCTCCTCCTCAAGGCATTTCCCACATCAGTCGGTGTGATTATCACGTACGCAGATGTGCGCAGCTCAGTACTAACATTACCGTCCGCCATCACGCCTTATCCGAAATATAGTAATGGTTCATATCCAACCAGAGTTGAATTTGCCTGCATCACAGCCTCGTAAACAGAAGTTGATCGATCGAACTCCCTGCTGTGTATATCCGCAAATAACCCAGCCAACAATTCGGCCCTAGCGAGTTTTTCTGATACTAATGTCCCCCAGTATCCCGATCAGTAAGCTACGTCCAATTGATATATCAAAAATCGAGGCGAGATCCGCATCCGCCAGTGCATCCTACGGTCTCAGATACATTGCCACCACCGTAATGACAATTCCGTCCACTCTGCGTATCCTAACAGCAGTATTCTCGATGCTCCCTGTGTCCAGGTTTATCCTAGGGGAACATAAACCGCCCCTCACAACCACCGCAGTACCGCCTCGTCGGGTGCAGTGCCGTTCGTCTGAACACCTTATATCATCCCCTCAGTTTCAGAGGGATTCTGAGGGATAGTTTATGATCCGCCATCAACAATACATCCGGTCGATGCTCCTTCAGGAATAGCTCCAAATAGTATCTCCTGTTTTTGGAGATAATTGAATTCACGTTGACGAAAATGCACTTAAAGTTAACCATGCTAACATCCCGAGATTTCTCCTCATCGCTATTCAATCCTTTATACTCCCGAGCGAAGTTTCCAGTTTCCCTAGGCAACTCAAAAGGCCGCCGCCAAAGAAGCGCTTGTAATCCGTATCAATTTCATGGAATTCCGCCTGCGCAGAGGCCAAAGTTACGGTTGATGGCCGTGGACTGGCCCTATTTCTGACAGTGTTCATCCCTCCTGCCGCCCTAGCAGCATCAGTAAACGATAACCCATTGACAACTCCAACTCCCCTCGTCATATGAGATCCAGCGTTGTTGCCCTTATTCTCCCTCCTAACCGCTAACCTCCGTAAAAGTTCCTGCCGTTTCGGGCATTCACTCGATCCAGCTGTATGACTTACAGCTCCGAAATTGGCATACCTGACCTGGTGTCCGACTTAGCTGATCGCACGCCCAGTTATAGAATCCGTGGTCGATATTTCCCGGTCCATGGTTTCCACTGCACTTAACACACCTGTATGGCATGTTACAGTTCACCGATACGTGTCCAAATCGCTGGCAATTAAAGCACTGCACCAGCCCTCGGCGCCGATAACTCTCCATGCGTACTCTGCAATGCAGAATATATCTGATGTCACGAAATGCTCTGACATCAGAATCCCTGTCCACACGAAAGAGCCATGTATCTCCCCCCAGTTTGGTGAGATCAACTATTCCAACCTCAATCTGGAGACTCTTTATGTACTCCATCACCTCCTGTTCCCCAAAGGTATCCGATAGGGCCATCGCTACAATCGATATGGAGCGTTGTCCCGTTGGCCTATACGTGTAGAAGTGTGTTTGCCGAAGTCCTCAAGGGTGCAGAACCCCTATGTTCGTGACATTCATAGCCAAAATCGAAATGTTGAAATCCCCATGCCCTAATGTGTTCCCTAATTTCACACTAAATTACGTAACATTAATATTATATGTGGTTATAATATGTACAGACTTACTCCTAATCTGTTTACCATTCTTCTCCAAAGCCTTCCCTTCCTTCTTTGTTGCTGTCGTAGATGCTGGAACTCTTCTGCCAGCAGCTGCTCTCGAGTTCTCGGTCGGTGATTTCTTGGGTTTGGTAACTGCAGCCATCCTAGCCCCTGCCTGCAGCAGCTACTCTCCTTAGATCGTTCTCGGCCAGATGCTCCTCCGTGTTCATCTCCTCAGCTCCTTCATCTCTAGACCCTTCCTCCTTGCTCTCTTTCCCAAATTTGGTTTCAAATTTCGCCATTAATTGGTCGACGCCTTTCTTGAGGCGATCGTTCTAATGCCTCAGGACGGTCACTTCCTTTTCCTTTATTTCCAATATTCGTAGCAGTTCTTCTGCCGTTAGCACGCATGGCCTCTTCTTTGGGAACGTGGTGTCACCGTCAGCCATTATTGAGTTGGACTCATGTAATTACACGTCACAACTTTTTCAAAATAAAAAAACCCTCGTTCGATGTTGTTCTCTCACTCTCTCTCTCTTTCTATTTGTATCTATTTATTTCTCATTGTATTTTTTTCTTTCTCTCTCTCGGATTTTCCAACCCGCAGAATAATAAGCGCAAATAATAGTATACACAATACGTTCTTCCATAAAAACTGCACTCGTTCGCTGTGACACCTTTTATATCCTTTTATAGCAAATCACCATCCATTTCGAATAGTCTTGTAGCTACTACAAATTTATATTTATCTACGCTAAGTTCAAAAGATTTAACCTTCAAAATCGGTACGGTAGCACTGTTCAATACGCAAATTTTAACGCTGTTAACAGATTAGATAATGCGGTGTGGCAGATACATTAAAGGTAGAATTAGCCGAACGTTAACGTAGAAGCCGCAAACGTAGTCGTGTCAGCTGATCGCTTTTGTTATATGAAAAGCTATGAAAGTGCTTACTTGACCGTAACGAAACATAACTGTAACGTCCCAATCTGTTGAAAATAGAATTTGACGGCAACGTAACGTGACAGTTGTCAAGCAGTGATGGGCTTGTTGTATGTGGAATGTTATGGGGGTATTTTTACTCTTTTTTTGGTACTTAAATATTTTGGTAAATACATAAAACATTAAATATGTTTATTGTTTCAAATTAGTTTTTGTAAAATCTAATAAGAGCATTTGTCAATCGTATTTGTTTCTTTGTAGCAATAATTATAGGTTAGTATGGATTATATATTATGCATGTATATAGTACGTTAATGCTAAGGATTGCAAAATAGTTGTACGTACAAGCTTAGATAATAGAAGTAACAATACACATAATAAATAATATAAATAAAAATAAGAATAAAAAAATTTTATAAGTATAATACATTGTACATATGCAGTAATGTATGCATGTATGTAGAAAACCAAAATTATAATCTAATTACATATAAAAGTTATTCTACTATTCAGGTTTTTGACCTTTTTAATCAAATATTAATAACTATTCAAGCCTAAGATATTTTCTAATAACAATTTCTTTACTTTTTTTATCGATATTTTGCTACTTCTTTGTGTAGCTTCGCCAAAAAATATGTAATTAATTATATTTATTTGTAACAAATTACATACAGATGTCTATATTTATTGATATAAAAATAAAATAATTTTTATTTAAAAAACATTAAGCTTCAGAAATTATTAAAATGTATATATAAAGGTTTAAAGTAACGTCTTGGTACCATTTAAATAATTCCCGTACTTTTTTCACATAATTCCAAATAATGTGCACATATTTAAGTCGCAATAATGTTTTGCATAGCTGTTATTATTTTTTTAATATACACGTGTTTGTATGTGATGTAGTATACCTAAATATATATTTTTTCTTCTTTTGGTCAAAAACACAGTGTTCTATAAGTGGAAAAACGTTTACATTTACGATACATTTACGATTTCTACGTTCGGCTAATGAGGCCTTAAGCGTTGACACAAAATTTACTCCTTATAAACTCTCTTCACACCAAGTTCAAACCAATACTCTATTATCTGAGCCTACTTTACACCAGTCACGATAGGGTTGCAAAAGTTGATACAATTGTACTTTTTTTGGCACATTTCAGACTCAAAATTACAATGATACACCAATTACTCATTTGGTACAATTTACGAACTTTCTCAGTTTATTTTTTGATGGAATTTCCATAATTTTAATTTTTCCATTATGTTTAAATTTATAATTTCCATTAATGTTTAATTGATTTTCAGTGGCAACTCATCTTAACTATCATTTCTTTGTGATTTAGTTCATGGCACAGTAAATAAGGTACATGCAGATTTACAACAATTTAAACAATCGCAAGAACAACGGTCAATTTGTTTTGTATTTTTTTTTAATTTGTCGAATGCGTCAATGATAGCTGATAAACTATAGAGTTGCTAGACGTTTTGTTTTATCAGTAAGTATTCTAAAATGTATATAAATGGGTGTATCAAATAAAGGTAATACTGAGTTTTACGTGATATAAAAGATCATTAAAATCTTATACCGAAGATTGCTATGAAATGAAGGTTAATAAATTCCAAAAGCTGAGTATATTCAAATTAGGTTTTAATATTTCGTTCAATGATTTCCCGTATATAGCCAAAATATTTTCAATTAAAAATATTGATGTGAATATTTTTATTTGTGAGTATATATGTATGTTTAGCAATTAGCCAATTATGAAATTAGCTATTATTATGAGGTGATACCGCTGTTGAAAAAACTATTTCTTTCTTCAGATGATCTGGCCTGGCATTGAACCGAGGTCCTTTTGGTTGGTAGGCGGGTGTCTTACCAACCATACCCCAGCGGCAGTATTTATCAGAAACTTTAACGAATCTGTTCGGAAAAACTGGAAGTTTAAGAAATTTTAAAAGTTTTGAAGTAGAAGTGCATTTAAGAATTTTGAAAAAATATGCAATTTTTATTTACATATTATATATATTGCACATTCAGACGTTTTAACTGATTTATTTTTTAGATTAAATGTTTTTGAATTAAATAAAAAAGAAAAATAAACGAAAAAATATTCACAGAGGACAAAAAAGCATGAATCATATTTAACTCTTTATAGAAGTACATATGCATGTATATTGATTATAATTTTTTTTAGTAAAAATAAAAATAACGGTATCTTTTACAACAATTGCGATAATTAATTTTAAAAGTTTTCTTAAACAATTCTAAGTAGAATAAGTTTTGATTGTCGTTACATATTTAATATACTTATTAATTAGATAAGCACCATTGTTTTATAAATGTAATGATTCTGATATTTGTAATTTTAAATCTGGCAACCTAGACTTGAATTTTAAAAATGGCGGATGTAAAAATGTAAACAAAAGAAGAAAATGTAAACAAACTTTGACAGCTGGAAACTGAAAACATGCATTAGCAAAAAATATATATATGTAGATTCGCAAGTACCTTCTTTAGTGTGCCCTGATTTAGTCTTTGAATTTGCCTGTTTATTTTCAAACAACTGTAACTAACTTCACTTTGTTTTTAGTAGTTTTCTTTTTTTACAACAATTTTAGCTGACAGCTACTAAAAGAAAAATCTGCTGTTTTACGTATCATGAACTACTACTCAGGGATAGGAAAGTTGGTAAAATTGTATTTTTTAAGCACTATTAGCAAGTCAAAAGTACAATAGCACCTGTATGGCTAATTTAGTATTATTTAAAAATTTCACATTCGTATCAAAATATAATAATATAATATATATAATAAGAAAGAGACTGTGTCAAATTTAATCCAAAAGAAGGATTTGCTGAAGTCATCTAATTCGCGCTACTACAATTAAGTAAATAATAAACAATAATAAGTAAAAAATAAGTTTACATTTAATCTTTTTTATTATTTAAAGAAATTTTAATTTTTGAAAGGTTTTTTGTTTTTTATACATACGCTTTTTATCAGCTGCTTTTTTACTTATCTTCAACATTTTTACTAACAAAAATTTATCCAGTAAGTTCTCTTGCATCGAACTATCACTTTACTCTCTCTTTTTTGTCTCTCCTTACTGAACATTTGTGTAAACAAACACAATCCAGTGAAATTTTTCATTTTTTATTTCATTTCATTTATTTATTAGTTTGGATATGGTGACATTACAACTCCTCTTGTAGGCGAATTATCTCGGTGTCATCCTCGACCGTAGACTAGACTGGAAAAGAAACATCAAGGAGCATACGAATAGGGGCTTGATGGCACTCTATTCTCGCAGCAACTCAATTGGAAATAATTGGGTATGAAGCCGCGTGCTATTCACTGGCTGTACTGCACGATGGTAGTCTTGTTTGGTGGCTCGCGGATTGCGGTAGATCGTGCGGTAGATTGTGCAGTGTTCAGCTTCGCTCCTCATCAGTGTACTGGAGAGGTTTTTCGCTGGGAAGGCTGATCAAATTGGATTTTTTCTTTATCCGTCAAATTGATTACCTCTTCTTTTTTCGCATTAGGCGATTACAATGGACCATATGGTCTATGGGTTTCTGCTTCCATCGGTTTATATTACGACCAGATGGACGCTCATCCTCAAACTAAACCAAACATATTGGTTTGTTTTGTTTTTAATATTTTTGATATGTTATTTTTTTGAAATAATAAACAAATTCTCGTCGTTGCCAATATGTATTTAATTCTTTAAAAGTAACCAGTATTTGCTCTAGCATTGCCCTATTTTTAAATATTTTAACTTTTTTTACAAGTAGGTTGTAATAACGGAGAGAAGTTAGCTAAAGTTAACTTTTACTAACTCGAACTATAAAGGCAAGTTGTAATAATGGCCCTTAACAGTATAAAATAATATAAACATATAAAATAATTTCTTGAAATATGTTAACGCTATCAAAGATAATATAAATAAACAAATATTTATCAACTTCAAAGTTAACAACGTGGCAATACTATTGCCGCAAATAATTGATGACTCAGGCTCTTTGCATATTTTTACTTCAACACGCGCTTCCGATCCAATTACAAAAATTGGGTTCTTGCTTAAACGGTGGGAAAATAATCGTGCGTGGTCAGCGTCAGCAGGTTGGTGCGTGTTGGTGCAACGTGATCAATTCTTTTCACCAAACAACAAAGTTGGTTTGCAACGAGCAGTTTTGGCTACACGGTTGAAACGTAATCACGGTATTTGTTTGAGAAATAAAATTGTAAATTGTCCTTGTATAAAAAATACTATTATTTGTGTAAAAAATAAATAAAATTATAAATCGTCCTTATATGAAAAAATACTATTATTTGTGTAAGAAAATAAATAAAATTATAAATAATCCTTATATAAATAAATTGAAATATTCTATAAATTACAAATTGAAAATTACTTTTTAATGGCCGCAGTTGCTAGCGGCATATTTCATCTTTTTAGTGAAGCAATTCAAAACCCCTTAACTTCAATAAATCAAGCCAACAATAAACTATTAAAATTATGTTTGTAATAAAGACACAAATTTCGGTGGTGTCACTTTCACTTTTTCGCATTCGCAAAATCGAAATCCATTGTTTAAAATATGCTTCTACATATTATTAAAAAATGTAAAAATAAATTAAGTCAATTTTTAAACAGTTTAAACTAAATTGTATGTCACTAACATAATTAAAATGAATTGATGAAAACATATCTGTATTTTTATATTTACCTTTACGTTTTATTTCATATATTTCACAATGAATTCTTTCAAGGTGACAAGTTGACAACAGCCAAAAAAAATTCTCTTTCCACTTCAAAGTGGCAGAGAGGTCTTTTGAGCAGTTTTTGTGGCAGATTTTTCCTTTTTTATGCAATTTATTGCATGTAGTTTTTGAAATAACATAACCGTACAATGATTTTTTTTTACAAAACCAACAGGCAAATGTCACAAAATTTCAATACAAAAAAAAAAAAAAAATCGTAAACAAAAGTTTGATACTGTTAACACTTGTAAATCAGAAATATTTTATTTTTTGAAAATTTTAATTTCCAATATTTCGTTTTCTGGACGCCTTTTAATCATAAACATAAAATAGTAAGGTATTTTATACGTATATAATTATATTTTAATGCGTTTTAAAGCATATTTTTTCAATAAGGTATAGTTTAATGATATCCTAGGATTGTTCTATTTAGTAAGCCTTCGCTGTACAAGAAAAACCTTTGACAGTCTCTCGAACACAAATTAATAAAATAAATACAGTCAGCAGTACAGGAAACTTCGCCTTTTATTATTTCACCATGATAAAGTCAGTGCTAAAACGTATTTGTTTACATACTTCTATGCATAATTCCCATGTGCTTGTGTAAAGCAGGATATAAAACTTTATTATTAATATACATACATACATATGACCAAATGCAATGCATATGTAACATATATTCATTTTGTATTTATAACTAGTATTATAATATTCGTTTTGTACTGTTTTTTTTTTGTTTTTGTTAAATAAAAGACTTATATTTTTAAAATAATTTCTGTGTAACATTTGATATAGTATTGGCATTACTAATTTGTCCAAGAAAACAGAAATTAGCCTGATAGGCTTTTTACGCTTATCAACATCTAGCATCCACCAACAATTCCCGTATCTGAAAAGAAGATTTTTTTTAGCAAAATCGGCATCTTCTGTAAGTCGATCGCAGGTCCGCTTAGCGAAGCGGAACGATAAGACCAATTATCTGACAACTCAGACATGAGCTAAGTGCTACCATTTACGAAATAAGCACTAGTTGAAAAAAAACGTTAGATGGCGAACCCTTTATATTTCGATAGTTTTGGGTCATCACTAGAAAAATGATACTTAATTGTCAAATACCAAAACAGAAAAATAAAAAATCCGTTACAATGGGCTGCACTGAACAACGTAAGTAAATTTATATTTAAATAATATTGAATAAAAATAATTATTTATTTATTTTTATAATTCTAAAGAAAAAAACTAGCATGCGCATTGCATGGTCCACGAAAGAGCTGCTGGATCTCTGGCAAGAAACAATTGAAGATCTACGGGCTAAACTGGAGGAGCTCTTTTCATAAAGTTAATATGGTTCGTTTAGGCGTTATAACATAAAGCAGTCTACGTACGAAAACACAGGTGTGTAACCCTTTGTTCTCATAATTATTAGAAAAAATTATTAAGTTTCGAAATTACAGATATATCCACTCTTTCAAACGAAGACATAATAGCAATAACCCTGATGAGTGTGACGCAAACTATAGACTGTCGTCCAATCTCTCAGAAGCTAGTGCCAGTCAGAGAACGCAATCAACAAGAAGGAAAGTTGATGCCAGTGTAGAACCTTTAAAATTGGCTAGAGAGAGACACCAAATGCAAAAGCAAGTGCAGGAGGAGAGGAAACAACAAATAAAAAAGTTGGTGAAAAGGTGATACACCATTTTCGTGCAAAATTCAAGTTTCCAGACGGAACTTTTAGCAATTTTGCGGGAAAAAATGATGCAGAAGTTTTTGTTTAAAATTATTCCCATTGTTACGAAATTAAAAATACCTAAAGAAAAGATACATCAACTTCAGTTCGTGTAAAACTTTATTGTGGGAAATTAGTCTATTGGTTTGTGTCAAGGATGTCAATGTGTCACCCTGGCAATGCCGTAATTACTTGTGCTATTAACAGTGTTACCAATTGCATATTGAACGGTGCTACCAACTCAACTTTTTGATATTACATTTAAAATTAACGGATCTGAATAGAAGATTTGAAAAGATTTAATACTTTACCAGAACATTCGAAGCTGCTTTGCCTAGGTCAGTCAGTTATGGTTTGGCAGACATAGTGTAAAGTCGTAATAAAAGTCGTGTATTGAGTAAATTGGTGTATTAAGCGGATACTAAATAAGTTAGACACTGTATAGTTATAAGCGGGTATTAAATAAGTTAGATAATGTATAGTTATAATTGTATAAAGTGTAAGTTAAATAAACGAGTGTTTAAAATAAAACATAAAATTCGCTGCATTTATTTTGTTTTACGCAATGTAAGTGAAATCAAACGTTTTAAAACATTGGTGTCAGATGTGGGATTGCGTATATAAAATAAATTATATAAAAATAAAATAAATGAAAATAAAAAGCAAAAAATTTATAAATTAGATTTTAAAAATTAATTAACAATAGTAATTCTTCAAGAACAAAATCAATTATAGAAATGATTGAAGTTATTTTGAACGATTTCGACGACAATGAAATATTACCAGAACGAATTTGAAATCCGCGACGCCTTTGAACAAATGCAAGTAAATATTAAATGTAATCTAAAAGTAACTATAATATACATAATTTAGATCCGCATGGAGCTTTTTGGGGGAAGGATATTCCAAACAGTAGTCTGGAATTTTTTAAAGAGAGCTTCTAAGTCGACAAAAAGGCGTTTGCAGCGGGAGGTTTTAAGGAAAAGACTCAAAATTTCGGAAATCTATTTCACTTTGAAAATGCGTTGTGGTAAGCTATATATGCTAGGGGCTTCACCTTAATATCGCACCGTTGGAAGGCTTTTTGGTATTTTCACCAGTAGCGTTTACATTACTTTACATGACTTTTGTAAGGCCATCAATGATAATTTGTCTGGAGTTTCTTCCATTGAACTTTTTAACACCAGCTAAGGTGGATGAGTGCGTCAAAGGCTTTAAAGGCTTATTGGTTCTTTAATGCTTAGGCGCAGTTGGTTAGAAAATGTGTTTTATTGAAATAACATTACAATATATTTAAAAAATTTATTTTAACAGATGGCTGTCATATTGAAATCAAGCAACCAGCTGCTAAAGCCATCGACTATTACAATTGCAAGGGCTCGTACTCGGTGATATTATTTGCTATGGTTGACTATCGATAATATTTTGAACATAGAATTACTTTTATCACATAATGTACATATTTGAATACAATATCAGTTTCCCAGGACGTTGCAACACAAATTTACCGACAATCCCATTTATGCAAAATGATTGTGTCATCACAATTGCTGAAAGAAACATCTAAAAATTATAAAGTTATGCTTCTAATTAGAGACTCGGCGTTCAAATTTTCGCAGACTGTTATGAAGCCGTATCCTTTTTCAACTTCTTTGGAATAGCAGATGTTTAACACTATAACTTATCTAAAGCTAGGTGTGTAGTTGAGAATGCCTTCGGTCATTTGAAACCAGGTTTCGACGTATTGGAAGTGGCTTAGAAAAACATGCAAAGTACAACAGCAAAATTATTATGTGTTGCTGCATTTTGTACAGCTTTTTAAACTACCACAACAGTTTTATAAGTGAAAGTTGAAAAAATGACTTAAGTTAACACATCTGTGGATTGGTCAAAACCAGCGGTAAACATAAGGGCAGTTATTGCAAAATTTGTTACTGAGAGGGAAAATTAAAAGTAATGTTTATTATACCATTTTATTTAAAAAAATAATCAAATTTATAATTTGTACATTGAAATCTGGCAGACTCTATCTAATTCTAAAATGAAATTATTATTTTCTTGCATATCCTTTTTGATTTTTCACAGCCTACAGTCTCCTTGGCACGTATTCAACCTTTTTTCCACACATTAGGACTTATCTGACTCCATTCCTCCTGCAATGCGACTTTTAGTTGTTTTTAATTGCTACACGAACGATTTTGGACTCTACGTCCAAGCTCATCCCACAAATACTCAATAATATTTAAAACGGGACTTTGAGGAGGTGTTTTCTAAACTTTTGGGAAGTGGTACAACAGCTAATTTTCCGCTACGAGTGATATATGCTCTAGGTCATTGGCCTAATAAAATTTAAAATTATCAACATACCCAATATACGCGCTCTTTTCTTTACATTATTCTTTAAGATGTCAAGATAAATAGCTTTATCCACCGTAACACTTATAAAACGAAGATTTCCATTTGGTTAATGTAGGCAAAGCAGCGTACCTTATATGCCTGACTGCCAACAGTTCCGAATGTTCCAGTAAAGTCTTAGGCCTTCTCAAATTTCATATTTAGATCCGTTAGTTTCAAATGTAACTTTCCAAAGTTGAGTTCGTAACATCGTTCAATATGCAATTGCTAACACTGTTAATAAAACAAATAATGACGGCATTGCCAGGGTGGCGCATTGACAGTCTTGACACAAACAAACAATAAAGTTTTAAATGTACTGCTGCTGGTGTATCTTCTCATTAGGTATTTTTATTTTCGTAACACTGCCGCCCATTAAGCCTGTTCGTCTCGAATAGGCTCATTATCTTTCCTCCCATAGTTCGCCAGTCACTCTGGATGTACTACTTTCATTTTTAAACGTGGGCCGTGGGTTGTAGAGTAGAACCAGTTGTCGCTAATGGAAGCCATCATTATTTGCTGCTTAGTTATATCTGGCTTTAATTCAAACGCTGACCATTTTTATACGAGTGCGCAGAAATCCATGAAGTTCATTTACACTTTCCTTTTTTTCAGTGGTTCCCCTCTCTGTGGTAGGCTTAACATCAAACTCGGAGTCAGCAGGCAGTTTTAGCTCAATCCTAATATAATCTTGGCAAGTGGTCTAGATGTTGAATTATGGATATCTGATCGATACGCCAGTAGAAACCGCGGGATGTGTTCGTCCCAATCCTTCTGTGGCTCGCTCTACACGTTTCGCAAGTACTCCTCCAGTGTTCGATTAAATCGTTCTGCCATTCCATCAGACTGCGGGTGCAGTTGCGTCGTTCGAGTCTTCTTTATACCGCATATCTCACACATTTCTTTGAATATAGCAGACTCGAAATTCATGCCGTGAGCGTAATGTAACTCTATTGGAACCCCATAGCGACATCCTCAATTATTCAGAAAAACATTCACGATTGTATACGTCTCTTCATTGGATATGGCGTACACTTCCGGCCATTTACTGAAATTGTCCATTACGACAAAAACATAACGAATTCGGACATTACTGGCAGGAAAAGAGCCTGCGATATCCATTTATATTCGCTCGAAATGCGCTCTCGAGTCATATTGTTGTTGTTGACCTCAGTTTCTTCTAACTGGACCTTCAATACACTGGGTACAGTTTGCTATCTAATCCGCCACCGCTTGCTGACATTCAAACTAATAAAAACGTTGCTTTAGTTCTTTGTCACGCCAAGGTGTCCTCCGCTAGATCTCTCAAATTAAGTCTCAATTAAGTCTTCAATCAATTTGGAGAAAGGCACCACTATTAGATGATGTTTTGCTATCTGTACTTTCCCAATGGAAATATAAGCACCCATATATTAACTTTAAACTGTCCCACTGTCTCCAAACCGCTTTTGTGAGAGGACCTTCTGCCGATATTTCATTGCAGGTAGGCCGTATTTCCTTTTCCTTGGCTGCTGTAATCTACGACAATATTTGGTCACTTCTTTGTACTCCTACCAGCCTGCATCTGCATCTATTTGCGTTAGCCGTATGTCAATGATGGATTCGTTACTTTCAGCCTTCAGACAGTGTTTGCATTCCAAATTAGAAGCCCGGCGTGATAGAGTGTCAGCATTTCCGTGTTTTATGCCACATTGGTGTTCAATGTTAAGGTCAAAAGCCTAGAGGCGCTCAATTTAACGTGCTGCCCTTCAAGATTCTTTAATTGCAGCAGCCATCTCAGTGAGGAATAATTAGTCCTAAGCAGAAAATGTTGACCATATAGGTCCTTATGGTAATTTTTTATGCATTCCAGCACTGCTGGTAGCTCACGTCGAGTCACACAATAGTTCAGTATCCTATAACTTTCCCATTAACCACTTGTGAAAGTACACTACCAATACCATATGCGCTGGCACCACTATCTAGTATGAATTTTTTACCCGAAACTTGATACGCCAAAACCAATGCAGCATACAATAGATCGTTTAATGTCTGAAACGCCTTAGACTTCTTGGAGAGCTCATGTAAGCTTGCTGCCTCGATTGCAAAGTTGGGCACAAACCGTCTGTAATACGTGCAGAGTCCCAAATAGCTACGTGATTCATGAAGATTCTGGGGACGAGGCGAGGCGAGATGCCACAAATATTTGACTCTACTTTACTTTTCCAGCCGATGATATTCGTTGCGGATCTTCTGCAACTTTTTGAGGTGATCTCCGAAAGTTTGTCTATAAATATTGTCATAGAGGTACACCAGTTAAGTCTTCCAATGTGGTCCCTTTAGTACGCTATGCATAAACAGCTCGAATGTGGATGGTGCATTGCAGAGCCCAAATGGCACAACTTCGTTCGCACTGAAAGCAGTTTTCCCCATATCTTTATCTCTATCTGCAATCTACCAGCTAATATCCGCTTTGCAGATCTAATGTAGAGAACCACCAGCTAACGTGTCTAACGTATCGTCAATTCTTGGTAGCAGTTAGCTGTCCTTTTATTCAGCTTACTATAATGAACGCAAAACCTTGTGCTGCCATCTTTCTTTTTAACTAAGACTACAGATGAGCTCCGAGGACTCGATGACGGCTCGATTACACCGCTCTTCTCCGTTTCATTGAGTAGCTCCTTTTTCTCATTATGCTTCGATAGCGGTATACTTCTTGGTGCGTGTTTTATCGGTCTCGCGTCGCCCGTATTAATTTCATGTTTGACTATAGCTGTCCTATCTTGATTTTTATTTCTCGTGGCGAAAACGTAGATTGAGCAATCCCACTGGGACTCTTCCTTGTTTACTGAACTTACCGAGGACCTCCTTAATTTCTGCTGGATCTACTACCCACAAGGATTTGTCCTCACAATCTCCCATATCAATTATTCAGTCTGAAGTGGTAATTTTTGTCAACTAAGAGCAACCAATATTCTAGAGTGCACTTGGTGCTTGTATCCCACGTCAAGAAGAATATCTGCATTACGCAAACTCATTATCTGTTGCAACATATTGAAATTGATACCATGTTCTATCAAAAAATTGGCACCTCGTCTACAATATCGGCGCCAATAAAACCATGGCTTACAGTCATGTTCACCTCTATTTTTCCGTAGATATTAGCAGACTCCCCATTAGCTGTCAGTGGTCTTATATTATTGAGTCGCACCGGAATCTATAGTGAAGGTGTGTTGTCTGGTATTAATTTACCCGCACGCTATAAGGTTGCTGTTATTTTGCTGCATCACTGATATGGAGATAGTAGAGCCCTCGCGTGAGGGAGTTAGTTCATGCCTTTCAGTGCTAGCTCGTTTTAATTTAATGGGAATTTTTCTCATTGCTGGTAGTTGGCACGTTTATAGTTTCTCGGTGGTAACACGGATCTGGACCTTTTGCATGGCGCTTTACAGTTACAGTTTCTTTGAAAGTGGCTGATCTTTCCACATTTAAACATTTTAATTTTGATTTTTCTTCAGCTAGACGCCATTTTACCACCTCCTATTTTGTTGATTTCATAATGAATATACATATATATATACATATAAACTAAAACATTTTTATTTAAAACAAAACTTTTATATAATTTTTTCCCGAAAAATTACTAAATGTTCCGTCTGGAAACTCGAATTTTGCTCGGAAATGGTGTCTAACATTTTCGCCAACTCTTTTATTTGTTGTTTCCTCTGCTCTTGCACTTGTCCTTGCATTTGGTTTCTCTCTCTAACTAATATTAAAAGTTCTTCACTGGCATCAACCTTTTTTTTTCTTGATTGCGCTCCTGACTCATCAGGATCTTTTTCCATTATGTCTTAGTTTAAAAAACTGGACGTATCTGTAACCACAAACTCGGTCTACAAAAAATAAAAAATTTTCCGGGCTTTGAATAAACTATTTTGAATATAATGTGCTGAATTCGAATCCGTATTCAGTTTTTTCCATCGGGCTCAAATTTTTTATAGGCATTTAACATTTTTCGCCCAAAATATGTTAATTATGTCAATATATTTCATCATAACTTGAAAACGACTTGACCGATATTAGTGCAAGTACCAGCAAATGTTTAGGAACAAAATTTCCTATAAATCACCTGAATAACATTTTTTTGTATTTTCAATTTTTTGTATTTTTTTAATGTTTTTTTTTTGTATTTTGCTGTAGACCAGTGTAATTATGACAACAAATTGTTACATATGTACCTGTGCTTTCGTGCATAGACTGCTTTTATTATGAAGATTAAACGAACCTAAAATATTACTAACTTTATGAAAGTGCTACCAGTCTGAAGGACCCAACTGGAGGAGGTCAATTTTGTTTTTTCCTGTCTGACATAAAATATAAACATATGTTTCTGTGCACGCATAAGTCCAAATCCTGCCATTTCTTGAATTTTTTTCTCGTACCCCGTAGATCTTTAATTTTTTCTTGCCAGAGATCCAGCATCATTTTCTCTCCCTTTCTCACTTTTAAAAGAGATAAAAAAATTTTTCTCATCATTCAACACTTGTTGGCGGAACCGAAACGACAAATTCAATCCGATATATGATTTTATAAAAACCAGAAGTTAATATTGAAAAGTACTCTAGGGACTATTTCCGTTTTATATTTTTTATTTTGGTGTTTTAAAAAATTTATATGTACACAGAGTTAGCTTATTTATAATGAATATCTGTTTTAGATCACAGTATGTCAAGGACTTGGACTTTCATAAATTCTCCAGATTTGTTTTGCTACATCTGTTAAAATCACAACGCCATACAATAACTTCCCAAATTAAGAATGCTTACAAACATTTGAATTTCCTATCGATGAAAGAAACAAATATTGGCTGCCAAAGATATGTTGCAATACTTGTGAGAGATTGTGTTGACGGCAATAGTAAGATCAAGTAATTTATGAAATCAATGATATGGAGTGAATAGCAAAATCATGAACACGTGTGGATTTACGAGAAAATACGAGCATATTTGTTCTGCCCGACAACCCGTTCTTTGGAACAATAATGTTACTTTACATACATGTACGTATGCGTATGTGTTTTTTTATCCTACCAGATACTTCTTTTCATTATTTTTGTGTGTTGCCTAATAATGTATTACACAGTTTTTTGTCAAAGTTAGGTACCTGCCTTTATGGGTTATTTTACTTTCAACATATCTGGCTTTCATTGAAATGCTTAAAAAACTTTTTTCGCAACTAAGCTATGAATAACTCTGAAACCGTTTAAAATACAAAAATGTGTTTTTCAGATGATGTATAGAAAATTTTGTTCCTAAACATTTGGTGGTATTTGCATTAAAATCGGTCGAGCTCTTTCTAAGTTTTGATGAAATATATTGACATAGCTACCATATTTTGGGCGAAAAATTTGCTAAGCCCACAAAAAAAAAATTGTGGCGGATCGAAAAAAACTGAAACACAATTTTTGTCAAAGTTAGGCACCTGCTTTTATGGGTTATTTTACTCTTAACATATCTGGCTTTCATTAAAATGCTTAAAAGGTAAAATTCATGTTCTAGGAATTATTTTATAACTTTTTGGAAATACAAGAAAAACAAATTTCAACTAATTAAGCAAGAAAAATTTGTTCGCTAATTTTGGTCAAAGTTAGCTATCTGCATATAATTATGAATAAAATCAGTAATAGCCAACCGATTTTCATGACTTATAGGTTATTTAATTCTTTAATATAAATGAATAACATATGGAATTTTCATATGAACATTTTTTAATGATATTTTGAAAGGAAAAAATTGGTCTAATTTTGCGCAAAAGAAAATTTCGCAACTAAGTTATGAATAACACCGAAACTGTTGAAAATAAAAAAATATGGTTTTCAGATGATTTATAGGAAATTTTGTTCCTAAGCATTTGGTGGTATTTGCATTAAAATCGGTCGAGTTGTTTTCAAGTTATGATGAAATATATTAACAAAGCTCCTATATTTTGGGCGAAAAAATTGCCACGCCCATAATAAAAAAATTGGAAAAGGATTTGAATTCAGCGCATCAAAATCATTATGTTCGATATAGTTTTATTTAAAGGCTTTTTTTGCTATAGACCAGTGTAATTTAAGTAGAAAAACAATTTCTGATATTATCGGAGTGAAATATAGTTTTAATATGAATATTTAAGAGTTTTAAGAATATTTAAAAAATGCGATAATAATGTATTAATTCAAATTGAAGGCGCTGGAAAATATTCGTAGAATATTTGACAGTTCATTTAAACTTTTTTTAAATGTGAATTAGAAAGGCAATAGAAAAAAGTATTTATAAATTCAAAGAATTATAAGCAATAATTTCGTTTCTATATATATTTTTAAATAACTTAAAAAGTTTCATTACAAAAAATTGAAGTTTAATAATTGATAGTGTATGTTCAAAGTTGAACATATTGATTCGAGATCTCTTTAGTATTATATTCGATTTTTTTACATACTATACATATATGCACTAAATTGTTATGAATGTTCTTTTTAGATTTTTGTTAGTAAAAACAAGTTGTCTTCCTTTTTGGGTGCAAGTGTTTTCAACCTTTTAAGGCTCATATCCAGGGTTGCCGTTGAAAATTTCGAAAAAGTGTCATAAAAAGCGTATTTAAAGAATTAATGGTCTAAAAAAGGGTAGTTTAAAGTACAATAGGGTAAAGTTTTAGAAGTACTTCTTCTACATTTTGTAATTAACTCTTTACTTGGAATATATTCTTCCAGCTCCGATTCGAGTAAATTGAGAGACGAAAGCATGGATTCACAGTTTCTATTTTAAGTTTGTTTGAGAGCTTATTTTTAATCAGTGATAGTTTAGAAAAACTTTCAACGGAAGCACTACTATGAGGCAAAGCAAATATATATGTGGTACGTTTTAACCTTTTTAAAACGTTTGAGTTCGTTTAATTTGCGTTAAAATAAAATTAACACCACTTTATTATTTTTACAATTATATTTTTATTTACTACAAAATTTTATATAGTTTGCAAGAACTTAATATTCGCTTATACAACACTTTTAAACACGTCTTTATCTTACGACAGCAAAACGATAACTGACGTGTAGGTAAAGCAGCCCCTTTATATACCTAATTGCCTACAGCTTGGAAGGTTCCGGAAATATCGAATATCTTCTATTTTCATATCCGTTAATTCAAATGTAACGTAAAGATGGTCGATGTGGCAGTGCTGCCAAATTGAAAGGTGACACTAAATATACCAAAATCCCACAATGCAGCGTTGTATTTTTATTTTCGTAACATATGTAACGAGAAGGTATTCAAACTGCCTACCCCCGGAATCTGAGCTATAAGGCTTGGACTTTCAAAATCGATATAATGTAAATCTACGCGAAAAATATGTCAGCTTTTGTATAACATATCCTCTAAGCTTAGAGAAAAATAAGAAATTTCATTTTCTACACACAGAGAAGTATACATAGGGTGAATTCCAAAACATCAAAATACATTGTATACTTTTTTTCAATGCAAAAAATAGTGTAGTTTGTGTCGATGCAGTAGTAATACAGTAGTTATACTGTATGTGGAGTAGTAATACTGTAGCAAGAACAGTCTTAGAGCTTTGCTTATTTTAATAATAATGCTAATGTCAGGTGACTAATAAATAGAATGAAGTGTTTGGGAACGTTATATAATAACCAATCCTTTACAAATCTTGATATATGCTTTGGGTTATTGCCTTGTGGAAGTACCAGATTCTCAAACACCGATATTATTCATAGATTGCCTCGAATCATATTCGAGTAGGTTCGAATATGTGAAACGATTCATAATTGTTTCAACAAAAACTTAAATGCCAACCCCAGCCGCCAATCGGTAACTTTAAACCATAGCGTAGCTACCTATATACATGCCCTATCGTGAGTATCAAGTTTTTATGTCGGAACTTCTAGTTTTTTTATGCTTTTTGTTTTCGTCACACTTAAATATAATACTCCTACTTTCATCGCTCAAAACAACTTTACTCCAAAATTCCTCAATATAAAATTTTGATACCCGCGATAATATATGTTAGGCAGTTTTCTTATGGTTTCTATATTACTTATTTAAGCCTGCTGCTTATTTATTCTTTTTGATTTAACCACAAACCTCAAGTTAAAATATATTTTTATACATAAGTTAATATAATTAAATATTTGGGAATAGAACACTTACTTGTCCATTTGAATTTTTTGTAAAAAAAAAACATGAATATGGATGGCACACTAAACTACAAAATTAAATGGAAATCTATTAAAAATATATATATATATATAAAATCTTCTCGCTGTCAAAAGTTAAGTCGAAACATATACATACATAAATCAGGACATACTCGCAGTTGATCATCAGTTCATTTCACACATTGACAGTTGACTTTATATGAATAAAATAGGTATGCAGAGCATATGGCAGTTGCATAAAAGCCAGTTGTTGTAATAATAATATCGAATGCAATTTTTATATATATAAAGGTCTGTTTCTTTACTCTATATTGTGATCCAAATCTTACGGAAAAACGTTACTGTGCGCAAAAATTGGATAAATGAGAGAGTAAAATTCTTCTTCTTCCTGTACGAAACATCCCGAACTTTTTCTTCCTTAGTTTGAGCAGGTAAACAACAGTCAGTTGTTTAACAAATATACTATACAATCATAAAGTAAAAAGCAAATTTTTCTACAAAATTTAAAAAATTTGAAAAATTTTAATAAATCAGGTGTAAGAACTTGTGAACACTAAAATTTAGTTTAGGTTCATTATTTATTTAAAAAACTGTTCTTTTTTTGTTTATTTATCACGCATAAGTCAAATTTATGGTGTTTATATTTTGTATACATTTGTAAATTGTGTTCACAAAAGAGATTTTAAAGTCCTTAGAAAATATTTATGAGCCAATTTTATTTTTTTTTAATTCAGTGAAATAATTTAAACATTGAATAAATGTATTTTGCGCCGGTTTTTTGTTAACTGAATTGTAAAAAAAATTTACGTTCATTTTTGTGGTAAAATTTGTGTTTTTTCGCGTTCCTGTTGTTTTGTGCGTATTTCTCTTATTGAGAGAAATTGTTGTTTACTTTAATTTTACCTAACTTTACCCAAAAAGTAAAAAAGCTCAAGTATGTTATGTATATATACAACATACATATATAAAAGCTAAGTGTATTGAGAAATTTCGTGAGGAATTTTGGAACTTTTGCTCATGTTCAAAAAGGACCAAAAAGTGTCATATATTTCCTTAAAATGATAAAATGGGATAAATTAAAAAGGGGTTTTAAGAAGTGTCACTGGCATGGAAAAGGGTCAAAAATTATATTTTAGTGTCACAACGGCAACGCTGCTCATATCCACTTTTTCTGAGAAAGAAAATGGTAACCTTGATTTAATATTTAAATAAAAATTTACTTACGTTGTTCAGTCCCACTCAATGTAACGATTTTTTATTTTTCTGTTTTAACATTAGGTAATTAAGTGTCATTTTGATAGTGATGACATCAGAATTATCGAAAGATGTAATATAAAACAAAATGAGATAGGAAAATTTTGCTAGTGATGACATCAGAATTATCGAAAGATATGATCTGAAACAAAATGGGATAGGAACATTTTGAAATATGTTGATTTTTATTCATATACAATTCTTATACGAAAATTTCAGCATTTTGGGAAATTGATGGTAGATGTTGATAAGTGTAAAAGGCCTATAAGTCTAAAAGCCTATAAGTTGAGTAGCAGCGGCAAGGTTGCTGTCTAAGTTTTTGTCATGCGTCCGTTAAAATATTCATATTCATATAAACTTGTGTATTATAATTCCGCCATCTCGTTGCCGGTCGTCGTTCATGTGTTTAACACTTTCAACCTCTAATTTAGCTTAGTTACCTATTACTACCTCCTTAATTAATTTACAAAAGAGGAATATTCGGAATACTCAGAACGAAATATATCAAGTATTTAAAAGAAAATACATTTGATAATTTAAATTAATTTTAGTATAATGTCGAGTCTGACTCGACATGGAGTAAGAAATTTAATATCGAGCCACACTTGGCAAATAAGTGCTAGGGGTTAAAGCATTACTCTTGCCTAAAGCTTTCACATTTGTTAAAACAGAAGTCTAACATAAAATTTACCAAATATACAATAACATTTGCATTACATTTTTTGTTAGAAAAAAGCGATGAATTTACTAACTGTTAGACTTCATTCGTAGATGTATGATAACTGTAATAACTTGAAATTGGTTTAGAAAAACAACTGATGCAACTTTGACATCTAGTGGCTTATATTAAAAATTTTTTTAGCTGAAGGATTATAAATTCTCAGTTTATTCTAGTTTAGATTTTGATATTTCAGTTGATGATTTTACTGATGTAGGCAAATTGTTTTCTATTAAAAATATTGATATGGATGTTTTTTCATAAGTATTGGCACTAGCTAAAATCCAGCATGATTCGCTAACCCTATGTTAGTTATTTTCTTAACTAATGTCTTAGTTATTATTTTCCACTCTTTTTTCCCATTTTAGTCACATACGTTTCAAGTCCAAACAGTTAAGATAGCCTATAATTACTTCCAGAAAGACACTATACAAATTTATAGATAATTGGTTTTGTTATTTAGCTGCTTACGTTCTTCAAACAAACACAGATTCATTTATATATTTATTTATAATATATATGTAGATAGCTTTTACCAAACATCATCTAAACCAATCTCCCCGATTTTTGACTGATGTGAATAGATTATCGAGCTTTAGCTATTACCGTTCACCAGGTATAAAAAATTATATATTTAGTTTTAATTGTTAAGTTTTTACCTTTTAAAAACGTGTATTTATGAGTTCGTAGATTTTAGTTAAAATAAAATAAATTTTGTGTTTGGTTTTTAATTAAAAGCCTTTATTCAACACAGTTTTGTGCACCACTGCTTGTAACCTCTTTACAGGCAATACAATTTTCCATTCTTAATTACTCCGTCTTACAATCTTGTAAACAACAACAATTACTCGACAGATCTTTCTACTTAAAGATCTTCCAACCCGATCGTAGTTATAACTTAGATTCGATCAGAGGTTAACCAAACTTAACTCTCTTTACTGAGTTAGCTCCAACTAGACTGGTTTTTTACTGCACGATTTACTTCACGAATTTACTCCTTATAAACACTCTACACACTAACTGCACTCGCTGGGCTTATTTTACTTAAATTGCACTCGATGAGTTTACGACACATAAACTGATTGCTGTTCGCATCGATGTACGATTCGTACACTGTTGTCTGGCTCTCCTCTATCGGTAAGGCGTTTATCACTAAATTCTGTGGGCTTTCTATAGCTAGTGTTTTTCCATTTGTCATTTTCCATGGTGACGCAAATCTTGCACTTTTGAGCGGTGCCCTACAATGCCTTTGAAAATAACCGCTCATCCACCTCTACCACCTCTTTGATAGATGCAATGAAATCTTCTTTGGTATTTACGGTTTTCATGTCCTACACTTTATGTACCTGTGGCTTGGACTCTCGAACGGTATCCTGTGCCAGTGCAAATGCCACGGTCTTTTTTGTGCTACACATACAGCTAGTTTAACATCAAGGTCTCGTAAGCCGTTGACGAAGGCTTCGGTCTTCAGATGATCTCCTAGTAGGTGATTTTCCCCTGGATAAGTTAGCTGCACCAACCTCTCGATTTCCATTGCAAAGACTTGAAGCGGCTCATTGACCTTCTGTGTTCGGCACCTTAGCTCCATGCGGTACAAATAGCGTTTGTGCTCGTCGCCAAATTTACCCGCCACGATTACGTCATTGTAGTTGTTTCTACAGCTGACTGGCATGGTTTCTAAAATTTGTGTGGCAGCACCTTTTAATACCAAAATTAGTTCTAGAGCCTTCTCTTGATTATCCCATCTATTTCTGTTGGCAACTGTCTCGAATTGGAACTTAAATACGGATATGGGTGAGCTACCATCAAAGCAAGATGTTTTTATTCTGCTCGAAACTTCTGGTATAATACGCACTGGTTCTGGTTGCTGGAACTGTAGACTGTTGATTTTCTCTTCCATTACATTTAATTTTTCGTCAACAGTTTTCTCAAAATTTTTTTACCGTCGCATATATTTCACGTAATTGCTCAGTTGTTTCTCCAAATTTGTATTCAAGTTGTTTAGTAATTTCTCGTACCTCAGTACCTCAGAAGTTTCCTCAAGTTTTGTTTCAATTTTTGCCAGAAAATTCTGGTTATCGGCTCTAGAAGTTTCGCATACCTCAGCCAAGAGTTTTTGACTATCGGCTCTAGAAGTTTCCTGTCCCTGCGCCAACAGTTTTTTATTATCAGCTTTAGAAATTTCTTGTGCATTCGCCACAGCATTAATTTTTTCCATAAGCTTTTCATTATCAGCTTTAGAATTTTCTTGTCCACTCGCCAGAGCATTCGTTTTTTTTCATAAAATTTTCATTATCAGCTTTAGAAGATTCTTTTACCTGCGCCAACAGCTTTTCATTATCAGATTTAGAAGATTATTTTACCTGCGCCAATAGCTTTTCATGATCAGCTTTAGAAGTTTCTCAGCCAAAAGCATTGTGGTTTGTAGTTTCATTTTTTCCAGCCTAGTGGCAAGCAGTGCATTGCCATCCGTATTACTTTTATCCGAAAGGGCACTTATCTCAGGCTCTTCCTCATCATCAAATACGTGAGTATCAACGTTAATACCCCGTCGTTGAAAATCCTCATACAACCGCTTTTGAAATTCGGTCTTGGTTCCAGTTGACGGCAAATCCAATTTTGCCAACTCACGCCTATGGCGATCCACATTAAGTTCTCTGAACTTCATTCTATTATTTTATTTTAAAGGACTACAATTCCACTTCTGAGATGCCACGCCCATTTATCCGATCTCCTTTAGTTATTGCATGATGATGTGTATTGTCTACGAAGTTGTTTGAACCAAACTTAGAAACTTTTATTATCACCGTTCTCAAAATACTATACACAAAAATTTATATTTACTATGTATGATCAATGCCACGCCCACTTATCACTTTCCGCTCATTTGTTGACTGCTGGTTTGTATTTACTACAAAGACATTTAGACTAAATTTGGAAACTTCTACATTTACCGTTCTCAAGATAATATATAGTTTGAATGGGAGGTACCATGCCTACTTATCCACTACCGCCAACATTTTAGCTTAACTTTTAAATATTCAGATCAAATTCAGAAGCTTTGGCCTAACCGTTTTCAAACTTTACAGAAATCGATATTTATTTTGTATGTGAGGTTCCACGCCTACTTATCCAATTCCGCCCACTATTTGACTGATGTTTTGGCCAGGAAGTCATACAGACTAAATTCATAAATATTCATTTTAGACATTTTCAAGATATAGAAAAATCAATATTTAGTTTGTATTGGAAGTACTACGCCTACTTCTCTAATTTCGCCCAATTTTTGACTGATGATTTTGGACTAAATTTAAATTTAAATTTATCATTTTGAATATATAGACAAATAAATAATTTCTCTGTATGGACGGCAGTGCCACGTTGGAATTTTAAAAAATTTAGCTTATAGTTCTTTGCAGTCATATATACAGATGCACTAAAAATTTCAAGAAAATCGGTTCAGACGTTAAGCTGGGTATAAGGTACAAATAAACATGCATACATACTCGTACATACATACAAACAGATATTCATTTGTATCAGGTACTAAAACCGGGTTGGATTTAATAACTTTGCACCCAAACCCGTAGAAATGGTTTTTATGGTTCACACAAAAATATAAACAAAAATAAAATACCAATTACAATTACGTACAACCTTCACGCAAAATTAATTTTCTGTTCAAAAATGTACCAAGAAGAGGGAGAAAGATTTATAGGAAAATTAATATTTTGTTCCTCAGGAGGAACAAATTACAAAAGAGGGAAAGATTTTGTATATCATATTCTTTGAATTTAAATATCACCGGTTCAATTGATAGCTTATTTAAAAATCAAATTGCAATCAATATATGTATGAAAAATACTCAAGACTGGGAAAAGTAAAAAACATTTTATTGTTTTGGGAACAAAATTAAGTGGGAACGCCATAATTGTGTCAAGCGGCCAGCGTTGCCAAATGTGCAGATCAAGCTGTATTTTTCAGTTCCTGAAGCACTGAGCAGTTTTAAAGTTTTTTGTTTCAAAAATAAATTGTAAACAGTTTAGTTTTTTACTTTTAGTTTTATTATTTAAAACGCAATTTCTGCGGTAAGAAATTCGCCCCATGGGCTTAATGAAACTGTCGTGAATTTACTCATACCTTTTTTAATGAGACAGTGTGATAACATTTTTTTTAACTACTGATCTCAAAGAAAAAGTATAAGTAATATATTTGTTTTACTATTAAAATATCTCTCATACGTACGTACTTACGAAGTAATGTGAAACCAATGTTCTTTTGTCGGATTTTTAGCTTATTCAATAAACTAAACCGTTTTTGACTTAAACGAATATAAATACGTTGTGTAATCTCTTCCATAACTGAATAACGGTATATTTCGAAAACAAGAGCTTAAAGTGATTAGCAACACTGTCTTCAGCATACTTGAATACAGTTTACATGCCGGGTGCCAAGCTTGTCGGGAAAAAGGCGTCAACTTCGAGCACAGTGTCATGGTTTCATATCATTTATATATAACATTTAATTTCGTGTAAAAAATACATTATTAAATAAATTACCGGGTATGTTTTGTAAACCGAAATCGCGTGAAATTGCTTACGCAACAGGTGTGTATCTAGCATCAGGTACGCAAGTAAGTGTCAAGAGGGCCTTTTCAGTATTGAAATTTATTTTGTAGACACAAAGAACAAGTTTCAAGGAAAAATATATTAATTATAAAATTAAACGAAAATTTCTTTAAAAAATAAATATATTTCATAATAATAAAATATTTGAATTTTTTTTACACTTTTGAACTATGAACCAAGCTCTAATTTGACTATTTTATTTTGATTAACCCAAACCCGAACCTTAAACCATATTTTAAAAGTTTTCAGTCTGTTTAATCGAATCAGAGAGAGATTTTCCAAATAGACATGAGTTGATATATTAGAATATTTCTATTAGAACGTTTCTATGGAATTTTTAGACAAAGTACAAAAAAATTATAAGCAAACTCCAAAAAGCGATAAATATTTTTAACTTGTTTATATTGTTACAAAAAAATCAGGTTGGGCACCACTGCCTTTATTACATCGCTAAAATAAATAAACAAAAGCTGTAAGAACAACTATACGTGCTGTTTATAAATAACCAGAATCGGCAACAACAAACATTAGCAGAGATAAAGTAAATAAAAATAGCACAGCAACAACAAAAATTAACAACAAAGAAAACAACTAACAGATAATAACAAGCAATAACAACAACTAAGAACTGAAAGAAGTAGATGTTTACATTCGCATTGCTACATAAGAACTAAAAAGAAAATAAAAGAAAAAATAGAATTCACCTGAAATATCGAGAGGTTTGAGAGCTTTCGATGTGTTTTTTACTCAGCCATATAAAAAGCACATCGATGCGAACAACAATCAGCTTATCTGTCGTAAACTCAGCGAGTACAGTTTATGTGAAGAGAGTTTGTTGGTTTGAACTCTGTGTGAAGAGAGTTTATAAGGAGTAAACTCGTGAAGCTAGTAGTGAAGTAAAAACCAGTTTAGTTGGAGCTAACTCAGTAAATAGATAACCTCAGTGTGGATAACCTCTGGTTGAAAAGGTTGTTATCGAACCTAAGTTGTAACATCGATCGGGTTGGAAGATCTTTAGGTAAAGTTATAAACAGACGGAGTAATTAAGAATAGATAATTGTTATTGCTTGTAAAAAGGTTACAAGCAGTGGTGCACAAAACTGTATTGAATAAAGAATTTTGAATTAAAAACTAAGTCTAGGATTTATTTTATTTTAACTACAATCTACGAACTCATAAATACACGTTTTTTAAAAAGGTAAAAACGTAGCAATATGAATGTATATACCGTGCATGTATATATAAGATCACCACAAAAAATATGAATTTTGTTTTTAATAAAGTATATCTATTAAATGTAATGACTTTTTTCTGTTATTTACTGATTTATTTGATTTAAAATCTTGCAATCATATTTAAGGACTCAAGTATATACATAATATGTATGTATATAGACTGCAGTGGAAAAAAATTAGCACACTAGAAACAACATTGCAATTATTGGTAGAGCCACCAAAATTGGTTTCATATTTGTCGATTGATGGTAGGTTAAATAGAATTTTTGTGGAATCAAATATGAAACCAATAAATATGAAACAAATTTTGGTGGCTCTACCACCTACAACCTTATTCACTAGAACTTAGGTTTTATTTAAGCTTTTTAAAATACGATGAATTTAAACATTTTATATTCTTTTAAAACTCTATTTAAGCTTTATGAAATTCTTCAAAAACAGCAACAAAATTATTACAACAACTAAAGTCATACAACAAAAACAAGAGGTACTCTATTTTTTACGCGTGAAGATAAAGTGTACACGAAAAGAAATTTGCTACAAAAAGGAATGACGTAGAAATACCTGGACAGTTATACAATTTTTCTAATAGGTGCTATAGAGTACAACAAGAATCTGATTTTTATATTTTCCTAAAACCTCAAAAACCTTGAGTTACGGGCGAAAAAACCGGTTTTTGGAACCCTCATGCACTCATAAGCTAATAACTTACCTAATTGCTAACCGATTTTAATATTCTTGAAGGATTTTTAAAAAAGAGGATTAGATCTATTAAGTAGTGTATATTATACTTAAGTAGTTTGTTTATATTTCTCAGCAAACACATACTTTTGTCGAATTCATTAAAACTCTTATAAGTTTAGATATGTTTTCACACGCTATTTTAATAGGAACTGTCCTATTTTTATATTTATTAAAACAGTATGTTTAGTTAAAAAAATTATTATTCATTTTTAAATTTCGGTGGAAATTAGCGGAGTTTTATTAATTAATTAATTAAAGCCTCTTAATTAAGGCACATTACAGCTTACTTCCGGCGATATTTAAAAACATCAATATCATCAATCAGACCTTCTAGGGAAAAATGTCAATGCTAAGTACGAGTATGTAGGTAGCACTATCACCACTTAATAAGGATCTTTACCACTACTTAATCACGTGGAGGCGACCTCGATAGATTTATCATCAACTCTGCTTGAAAAGTTCTACTGATTAATATAACAGAAACAAGGCAATGGATGCTTCCTAAATAAACATATTCTCTTGGGCGGAGTGACAAAAAAATGCTATTTATATATATACTCTAGTGCAGGGTAGCCAGATATTTAATTGATAAAAAATTACATAGGTGAAAAATGAGCAGTACAATCAATACAAAAAAGTATTTTGTTTTTTTAAATCAAAACGCCTTAAAAATTAATTAAATAACATGGAATAACAATTAATTCATCAAAGAATATAATAATGCGATCAACTGCAATAGTAATTCTGTCGAATACTTAGCCAGAGTGTTACCGTATTATACATTGAGGTAAATATCAGCCAAAAAGCGTAACCACTACTTTACATAAACGTTTTATGGAAAATTTTCCTTTTGTGTCCACATTTCTTAAAAAATTATTTAAAACAAAAAATAGTGTAAAAAATTATATTTTAATATGTATGTATATAAATTTGAAAAAACTAATAATTACAGCAAATATTTCTATAAAACAGTGATCACGGTTTTTCAGTCGAATATTTTCCTCAATGTATCCGTACCTGTATTTAAAATTTTAGACAATTTGATTTATCACATACATATAAATTTAGAAGCCAAATTGCTCTATCGATCGTAATTAATATAAATTAATAAAAGTCGGAAAAGTGTGTCAACTGGTCTCTAAAACGGCGTCGTAAATACGAATTTTATCGGGATGTTTTAGATATGGTTTGGTGAGTGAAGCTTAGCCATAGTCACGTTCCAAGACAGAGCACTTCGCATCACTCTTAATCACAAAACTTAAACTTTTTGTTAGGATTAATGTTCTATTCATCGAAGAGATAATTTCGTTAAAAATTTTAATTACAATGTTTTCTAATCTATTTTAATAACCTTACAGAGTTTTTACATACTTTTTGAAAAACGACACAAACAGCCAATACCTCTTGAATCGGGACTACTTTATATAGCTCCACAAATACTTCACTGATCATTGAAAAAAAAAGACAAAAAAATACAAACATGAAAAAGTCAGTACATTTGCGTACTGATTAACATGTTGTGTATTTATCAGTACAATCAACAAAAAACAGTACATGCACATGATATGATGATTTTTTAAAAGCAGTACTTCTGGCAGCCCTGAACATAATATAAAATTATATTTTAACTATTTCGAGTATATACTGACCAACACCACTCAGTGTAGTGTATGAAAACCTCTTGTTGGAATCGAACTAACATACGTCACCCACGCTAGTAATCTTTGATACTACTAGTAGCTTTGTGTGGCATCCATATAAAAAAACGATTTTTACACAATTAATATAAAATATTCACTGTTGCAAAATTGTTGCAATTCAAACACTAATTTATATTAATCCACATTCCGAAATAAATCATTTTTTTATAATCAACGTTGCGGCAATGTTTCTTATTAACGTTATATGCAGTAACCATACGTATTTGATTTAATGAATAAAATCTCCAACAATAGCAAAACAATCCTAAATTAATTTGTAAATTATTGTCCTGGGATTATAATTAAGACATTTTAAGCTTTCAAGGGTGTATCTTTATATTTTGTACTATTATTCACCCTTGACATTTATTTAGATGTTCTGATTTTTTAAAACACTATAACACTTAGTACCACTGTTGTAAAAGTTGCCCTTTTCTATTAATGTGTAAATAGATGTACATACATACGTATGTATGTACATATGTATGCGTATCATTTGTTAGAATATTTACACTTGTTATAAATTAAGATACAAAGGGGATGATTCTACTTACAATCAAATAATATATGTAAAATTGATTATCGCCTGACTCACTGACAGTTCATAAAATATCACTTAATTTTAAGTAATTTGCAAGTTTTGCGTGTTATTGCTTAGGGTTCGTTTTTTTTAAAGATAAAGTCAAATATTCTGATTCTATGGGTAATTGAGTGTAAAATATATATAAATTACAACATTACATAAAGCTACATTAACATGCATATACATACTATATACTTATTTACGTTTAAACGTCGTATTCACAAATTACTTTAAAAGATAGAAAATGTTGGTAATAATCAGTGTGATCATATTAGCTTTTTTTAAGCTAAATTTAGCTTTCTTATCTTTGATTTAACTTCGAAATTTTTCATTTAGCTTTTAGTTTTTTCTAAAATTCATTCATATTCTTTTTTATATGAGTTTGAATCAAAACATGAAAATATGTCTATGTTTTGCCCTTTCTTTTTTTTTTTATTTATTTTTAAAAACTTTAATAGAAAGAAAGAGTTTTGTGTTTATATCCGAAAATGTTGTCTTATGAAAATTCTTGATATTTCTTAATTTTAAACGACGTTTAGTGAATAGAATAAGTGCAACAGTTTTTGTCAGAAAAGAAAATGCCATAAGTAAATAAGCAAGTAATTAATTTAATTATAAATTTGTTTCTTTTAATATCTCAAAAAGTGTTACTACCGTAGTTATGAAATTTAGATTTTTTCTGGTTTTGTTTCTTTGCTATTGTGAACTTAAGCGCCTGTGTTGTGTTTATTATTCATATACAATTTTTCCCATAAGTCGGATAAAAATAATTCGATTGTGCAAATGGAGCACTTGTTTAAAAGATGAAATTTCAATTTACATTTCTTGTCAATGAAAATAGTCGCTAGTGTAAAAATTTATATTTTTTAAGTAAATCAGTACGAGGATGAAAAAAGGGAAAAAGAAAGAAATCTTAATTAAGATCAGATTATTAAAATTCAATGGACATTTTTTATTTGCCGAAAATTGTCTAGGAACTTTAAATTCATGCTTCCTTGAGACCGAATTCTACCTTTTTTCATATTTTGCACAACTCTCATAAATATAGGATAAAATATTAGCCAAATAGGTAATAATAAAATTGACTAAATAAAATCGAAATTAACGAAAAAATTTTTCTACAATGTTATTTAAAACTACCTCTACTTATTAGGTGTTGCACGAGAATCTATATACATTTTTATATTATAAGCGAGGTTAACATTCCCTTTCATTCCGTTCCTATCAGTTTTGGACCACCTATTTGTTTTTATAAGAAAAATGCAAAGATGTTTGAAGTAGATGATGACTGTTGGCAATAAAAAATTGCTTTTAAAAGAAAAAATAATTATCATTTCAGACGAAAAGTTACTAGTCTTGGCGTCTAATAAAAAATGTAAAAAAATCTCCTACTGCATTTTTGTAATTTGGATCTATGTATTTGTGCTTTTAATATCAATAAAATCGGTTCAGTCTTTTATGCCTGATTGGGCTCATAAACGAACTGAATATACAAAACTATTTCTTAGTTCTATTCGCATACTTTTAGGTTTGCCATTAAATAAATTTTTAATATTAAGTGACAACTCATGTGAATTACATATTTGGCTCGTTTTCCCCCATATTCAATTTTAAAAAACAGCATAGCCTTTTTCGTTAGCTGGATCTTCTCCTGTCTTGAAAATTTCGACAATATCGGTTCAGTCATTTAGGAGTGATTGCCAAACAAACAAACAAATTTATAATATACATATGTATATGGATTTGAAAAATGTATGAAACTGAAAATTATGTACATTTATTTATTTAATTAGAATTCTTATATAAATTTTAGTTAATAGTTTGACTTCTTTGCTTTAAAGGTGATATCTATGTAGTTTAGCACGTAAACAATTGTTTTTACTTTAGATTTTAAGAAAACAATTTATATAGTGCTATATTAACCTTATCAAATATCCAACTAAAAGAATATATGTTAAAAAACAATTCAAAATTTTAGTTTATTTTTTTAGCCGAAAACAATTTTTTTGCCTTTTTTCGAACGCGATTTAGCTTTGTGTCGTTTTAAGATCTGGTAATAATATCAAATAAAATAAATAAAACCTTAGAAACATTTAAGTTTAATATTCTGACTTTATAAAGGACAGTCTGATAACTCCGCGATTTTTGTTATCCAATTAGTTGTTAACTATTATTGGAGTATTGTTGAATTTCGCACAATCAGCGTCTATTATTCTCTTTTTTTGCAGTGAGTTTTGAGTGCTGATTAAACTCTATTTTTTAATGTTAAAAAGCCAAAGTGGACAAAGTGTGTCGAGGACAAAGGAGACTGTTGAAAAATAAAATGACTTTTCATACAAAAACCTGTGTTTCACTCAAAAAGTCAAGGACTTTACGAATTTCCATCTGGGCAAGCAAATGCTGATAATGTCCATTGTATAAATTTACGAACATCAAATCCAATTTTTTCGCATATTAAAGAAGCTTGTATTGTAGCTAAAACTGATTGATGAGTATGATTCCCTAATCTTTTAATATGAAAAATCTTGGATATTATGATAGACCTAATTATAAAATATTGATTAAAATCTCTTTACCAATAACTAATAATACTTGTTTTTAACTGGTAATTTTGCTTTTATTGCGCTTTTTGATAATTAAATACTCGCTTGCATTGCTTAAATTATACAATTGTTATATAGCTAAGACCCCTCGTGCTTCGCAACCCCTATATTATTATATTAACTACTTCCTTAATTATAATTTTTTACCTTTTTTCCTTATTTTATCCCCTTCCTGTTCAAATTCAAACATATAAGATGGCCCCTTCCAGAAAGACAAAGTTGTGTACAGTAATTTTTGTGTAGTAAATATATGTACATATATACACATTTATCCAATCTTTTCCGCTTTTTGGTTGATTTGAATTGATAAAGAAATTTTTATTGTTGTCCTTCACATATAAAAAATTCCATGTTTGGTATGAATGGATGGTGCCACGACTACTTATCTAATATCGCCCATTTTTTGACGATTTGTATTGCCTACGAAGTCATTTAGACCAAATTCAAAATCATACACTTTGGCTGTTCTCAAGATATACACAAATCGATATTTAGTTTGTATGTGAGGTACCATGATATGATGATGATGCGTATTAACTATGAAGTCATTTAGACCAAACTCAGAAACTTTCACTTTAACCGTTCTCAAGATATATATAAATAAATATTTAGTTATTGTTGGAGGTACCTTGCCCACTTGTGTTATCCTGTCCTCTTTTGACTGATGACTTGCATTGACTGTAAAATAATTTAGGCCAAATTGAGAAACTGTAACTATAACCGTCCGTAAGATAAACAAATATCACTATTACTTTGTATGGGAAGTACCACTTGAGCTATTCTGCGCACTTTTTGATTCACGAGTGGCATTGACTATGAACCTATTTTGACTAAATTTCGAGACTTACTGTTACTATATAGACAAACAAATATTTACTTTGAATGGGTGTGGCAACGCACAGTTAAAACTTTTGAAATTTATATAGCCTATAGTTCATTTCAGACATGTAGAGTGATACTGCAAAAATTTTAAGATAATCGGTTCAGCCGTTTGGCTGTCTATAAGGCACAAACAAACATACAAATATAAATACATACTTACATATATAAATACAAACACCCATTCATTTAACAAATAATAAGAAACAGCGTTACCGTTGGTGCTACTAAATTCGCATTTTGCAACTATTTTGGCGGCCAAAATCATTTTCTACGACTTTTCAAAATTCACTAAATTTTGATACTTTCCATAAATTTTTGCCACTTTTGCTCCTTTTTTGTTACATTAGCATCACTAACATTTTTTATCTTTTAAATCAGATTTTTCAAAATCAATTTTCATAATAGCTAGAATATTAATAAATATCAACTTTAGAAAAAATTGGCGTTATTCAAGATTGTTGAAGACTTGAAAGTCTGGTTTATATAAAATTTTTTCCCTATGTATTAGATATAACCAACAAACTAAACAAGTGCTTTCAGATTGAAACATCACAAATTATATTTTTACTGAGTTACACAAAAGAAATTTTAGTGCAAATAGAATCCCACATCAGAATCTAATTATATTGGTATGTTTTAAACTTTTTAAAACGGTTGAGTTCGCTTAAATTGCGTTAAAATAAAATAAACCGCGCTATTTTTTGTTTTACTGTTATATTTTTTTTTACTACACAATAACTTTTATACAGTTTACAACTTAACATTTTTATTTCCGCTTCAACACGTCTTTATCTTACGACAGCCAAACGATAACTAACTGACATATAGGTAAAACAGCCCTTTGTATAACTAATTGCCTGTATATTAGAAGGTTCAGGAAATACCGACCATCCTCTATTTCCATATCCGCTAATTCAAATGTAACGTAAAGATGTTCGATGTGGCAGTGCTGCCAACTTGACATATACCAAAATACCACAATGCAGAGTTGTACTTTTATTTTCATAACACTGCCTCCCGCTTAAGCCTGTTGGTCCCGAATAGGCTCATTATTTTTCTTCCCATAGCTTGCAAGTCGTTATAAATGTATCACTTCCATTTTTGATCACGGGCTATTGTTCTTCTGTATTCTGTATACCACATCATTTAACCTTTTGACTACTTTATATGGTTCATCCCAGTTAGTTTGCAGCTTGGAAGATAATCCTTTCTTACGCTGTGGGTTGTAGAGTAGAACCAGTTGTCCTTCTTGGAAGCCCTCCGTATTTACTGCACGATCATATCTGGCTTTCATTCTATCGCTGACCATTTGAATTCGTGAGAGCACAAATTCATGAAGTTCGTTACGGCTTTCCTGTTTTTCAGCATATGTGATGTTTCTCTCTATGGTAGGCTTAGTACCAAACTCTAAGTCGCCGGGTAGTTTCAGCTCAGTTCTAAAAATAATCTTGGCAAGTGATCTAGATGTTGAGTCATGTACAGCTGATCGGTACGCCAGTAGAATTCTCGGTCGGTGCTCGTCCCAATCTTTCTGATGCTTGCTTACTACTTTTCGCAAGTACTCCTCCAGGGTTCGATTAAATCGTTCTACCATCCCATCAGACTGTGGGTGAAGCGGCGTTGTTCGCGTCTTCTTTATACCGTATATCTCACACATTTCTTTGAATATAGCAGACTCAAAATTTCTACCCTGATCGGAATGTAATTTTATTGGAAACCCATATCGGCATACCCAGCTGTTCACAAAAACATTTACAATTGTGTTCGCCTCTTGATTGGGTATGGTCATTTGCTGAAATAATCCATCACGACGAGAACTTAACGATTTCCGACATTACTGACAAGGAAAGGACCTGCTACGTCCATCGCTATCCGCTCGAAAGGTGCGCCCAAGTTATATTGTTGCAGCAGACATCAGCTTCTTCTTACTGGACCTTTAGCTGCAATACACTGGATACAGTTTGCTATCCAGTCCGCCTCTGCTTGCTGACATCCAACCCAATAAAAACGTTGTTTTAGTTTTTCCAGAGTCTTTGTCACCCAAAGGTGTCTTCCGCTTGCTCCATTGAATACAGTTTTACCATCTGTACTTTTCCAATGGCGATATAAGCACCCATTAATTAACTTCAAACTGTCCCATTGTGCCCAATACGCTTTTGTAAGAGAACCTTCTGCTAATATTTCATTGCGAGTGGGCGTCTGTCTTCTTCTTTTGCTGCTATAATCTTTGCCAATATTGGATCACTCCTTTGCGCTCACAACCAGTCTTCGTTTACTTCGAAGATCAATGATGGATTCCTTTCGCTCAGCTTTCAAGCAATGCCGACGTAAGAGAGCATCAACATTTCCGTGCTTTATGCCACTTCGATGTTCAATGCTAAAGTCATAAGCCTGGTGGCAATAAATCCAACGTGCCAGCTGTCAGCAGCGATCTCAGTGCGGAATGTTCAGTCCTTAGCAGAAAATGTTGACCATATACGTACTTATGGTAATGTTTTATGCATTCCAGCACGGCCAGTAGCTCACGTCGAGTCACACAATAATTCCGTTCAGGTTTTGACCACCTGTGAAAGTACACCAGCAATACCATGTCCACTGCATTAATATCAAGGATGAATTTTTCACCTGGGACGGGGACTGGATACTCCAAAACCGGTGCGGCACGCAATAGGTCTTTTAGTGTCTGGAGCGCCTTTTCTTGTGACTCTTTCCAATGATAGGCCATAGATTTCTTTGTGAACTCATGTAAGCTTGCTGCCACGCTCGCAAAATTAGTCACGAAGCGTCTGTAATATGTGCAGAGTCCCAAAAAGCTACATTATTCACGAAGATTTTTGGAGCGAGCCAGTCCTTTACTGCTCGTGTTTATCTTTATCTATTGAAATGCCAGCTACTCTAAGTATATGCCCTAATTATTTTACCTGTTCTTGGAACAATTAACATTTCTTCACGCTTAATTTTAGTCCAGCCATGGATATTCGTTGCAGAACTTCTGCCAGGTTTTTGAGGAGATCGTCAAAAGTTCTGCCCATCTCCATTATTTCATCGAAGTAAGCCAGACAAGTCTTCCAATGGATTACGTGCTCCATAAGCCGCTGAATGTGTCCGGCGTATTGCAGAGCCCAAATGACATAACTTTAAATTGCCACAAGCCACCGTTCGCATTGAAAGCAGTTTTCTCCTTTTCCTTGTCTGCGATCTCTACCTGCTAATACCCGCTTTGTAGATCTAATGTAGAGAACCACTTCGTTCCAGCTAACGTGTCGAACGTATCGTCAATTCTTGGTAGCGGGTAGCTGTCCTTTTTAGTGACATCATTCAGCTTCCTGTAGTCTACGCAGAATCTTGTACTATCATCTTTCATTTTAACTATGACTACAGGTGAGCTCCAAGGACTCGATGATGGTTCAATTACACCACCCTTCTCCATTCCATTGACCAGCTCCTTAACCTCATTACGCTTCGCCAGAGATATACTTCTGGGTGCCTGTTTTATCGGTCTCGCTTCGCCAGTATTAATTTTATGTTTGACTGTAGCTGTTCTACCTTGACTTTTATTCTTCGCGGCGAATACGCAGGCGTACTTCTTTAGCAGTTTTTTGGCTTTATTTCTTTCTGATGCTGTTAGAGCTGCTACCCATTACTCCACATTTTCATCAAATACCTTGTTGGTCCTTGGCTGATATATTGACAAGTTCCGGCAACTGTTCGCTGTTTATTACCGCTTCTACGGGAGAACATTGACACACCTCGGAGTTTTCACAAATGAATTTTTCGTGACCTGATAGATTGAGCACTCTCACTGGGACTATTCCTTTCTTATTAGATTTAGAGCCTTTGCTGATAACAAGTTCATCTTAATTCCTGTTGATTCTACCGCCCACACGCGGTTGTCCTCACAATCTCCCTCCATACGCGCTAATATCAATGATTCAGTATGAAATGTAATTTTGGTCGTTTGACCAAAATCTAATCTCCTAGCGAGCACTTGATGCTGGTATCCCACGTCAAGATGTATATCTACATTATGCCAACTCATTATCTGTTACTCCATATTCAAATTGATACCATGGACTATCATAAAATTGGCACCAATAATAACCTCGTCTACAATATCGGCGACAATAAAAATATGGCTTACAGTAATGTTCGCTATTGTCACTTTCAACTAAATTTTTCCGAAGACGGTGGCAGGCTCCTCAGAAGCTGTTCCTATTCTGATATTATTAACGCACTTTTCCTTCACTATATCGGGTATATAGACTGTGTCGCACCGGTGTCTATAGTGAAGGTGTGTTGTCTGCCATAAATGTACCCGCACGCTGTAAGGTAAGGTCTTCGCCTGTGGGAGCTAACTCTTGCCCTTCAGTGCTAGCTCGTTTTAGGTTAACGGGAACTCTTTTGTTGTGTGATGGTAGTTGGCCCGTTTATTATTTCTCGGTGGTGAAACGGATCTGGACCTTTTGCGTGGCGCTCTATAGTTTCTCTGGAACTCTTGTAATAACTCATTACCCTTTAAGTCCGTTACCTTAACTGCATACGGATCCCGTTTATGCTCGTCACTAGATTTACGCTGTATCGCCACCATTAAGTCGTCGTAGTTGTTTCTGGCTGGCATGGTTTCTAGAATCTCTGCTGCAGCACCTTTTAATGTTAAAATCAGTTCTAGAGCCTTCTTTTTATCATCTCATCAATTTTTATTGCCTACAGTATCTAATTGGAATTTGAATACGGATAGGGTTGAACTACCATCAAAGTAATGTGTTTTGTTTCTGCTGGTTCGAGTTTCTGGCACAGAAAACTGTTGATTTTCTCCTCTATTACATTTAACTTTTCATCAACAGTCTTTTCGAAGTTAAGCATTCTTGTCTATACTACATTTTCCTTCTTGCTTTTCGGTCGTAGCTCTAGAAGTTTTACGTACCTCAGCAAAAAGTTACTGCTTATCGGCTATAGAAGTTTCGCTCATTCCGACTTTAGTTTATCAGCTTTAGAAGTGTCTTGTGCATCAGCAACATCATAAATTTTTTCGTTAGCTGCTTATTATCTGCTCTAGAAGTTACTTGTACCTTAGCCAAAAGCTCTTGGCCTTGTAGTTGCATTTTTTCATCATCATAGTAAACAATGGTTTTATGTTCGCAGTGCTTTTTGTTGCAGGGACACGCATATTAGGCTCTTCCTCATCATTAAATTCATAGCTATCAATAATAATACCACTTTGCTGAAACTCTTTTAATAGACGCTTTTGTAACTCGGTTTTATTACCAGTTTTTGACTGCTCCAATTTTGTAAACCCGTGTTTGAGCCGGTCCGCTTTCAATGCTTGGAACTTAATTTTTCTCTTTTTATTTTATTTTTATTTATTTAATTTTTATTTAATTTATTTATATACGCAATCTCACTTCTAACACCAACGTACGTTTTAACCTTTTTAACATGTTTGAGTTCTTCTAAATTGCATAATATGAACAAAATGCAGCGAATTTAATGTTTTACTTTACAATCTCGTTTAATTAACTTCCACTTTATACAACTATAGCTATACAGTATCCAACTTATTTATTATCCACCTAATACGCTAATTTACTCAATACACTACTCTTACTACGACTTTTACATATGACTGCCACACTATAACTGACTGATGTAGGCATAGCAATGTTTCTTATATACTTGACTGCCAATAGTTTCGAATGTTCTGGTAAAGTCTTAAGCTTACTGAAATCTTATATTCAGATCCGTTAATTTTAAATGTAATATGGAAAGTTTAGTTGGTAACACCGTTAAATATACAATTGGTAACATTCTTAATAACACAAATAATTACCGCATTGCCAGGTGCACTGACATTGACAGTCTTGACACAAACCAATGGACTAAAATCCCACAATAAAGTTTTAAATGTACTGATGTTGGTGTATCTTCTCATTAGGCATTTTTATATTCATAACATTGCCACCCATTAAGCTTGTTCGTTCCGATGTAGATGTACTACTTTCATTTTTGAACGCGGGCTGTTGTTCTTTTATATTCTGTATGTCACATCGTTTAACCTTTTGACTATTTTATAAGGCCCATCCCAGTTAGTTTGTAGCTTGGGAGATAATCCTTCCTTCCGCTGTGGATTGTAGAATAGAACTCGTTGGCTTTCATTCTATCGCTGACCATTTTTATACTTGCACGCAGAAATTCGTGAAGTTCATTTAGACTTTCCTTTTTTCAGCGTATGTGGTTCCCAGCATTGTCAGGGTGACACATTGACAGCCTTGACACGAACCAATAGACTTAAATTCTACAATAAAGTTTTAAATGTACTGATGTTAGTATATCTTCTCTATAGGCATTTTTATTTTCGTAACAATATTACCAAAATGAAAAAAGTACCCAAAAATTTTGTGTGTTGAATTTAAGTTTGTCTTTAAATTTTACACTCTTTTTAAAGTCAAAGTTTCTTTATTTTGTTTTAAATTAATTTAATGGATCGATTATGGCTGGCAACAGAACTTCAGGTACGTTGCCGAACGGCAACTAGAAATTTGTAGGTGCATAAATAGCAATTGGAATTAATAGATTTTGAGTTGCCAGTTGCTACACGTAATGCAATTTTTGGCAACAGGCAACGGAACTAGAGTTCTGTTGCCATCTATAATCGACCCTTAAGTTCTCAGGAACACAATCTGTTAGGATTTTCATCTTTCAAATTGAGTCAACTTAATTGTGCTATATATGAATAGCTAAAAACACAGAAAATTTGCAAAAGTGAATAAAATATTTATTTATGGCGACAAATGAATGCCTACTATTCACTTTTTAAAGACTATTTTATGTTAATGTTGCCCGTGGCTGCACCGACGGTGCTCCATTGTTTAACTCCAATTTTGACATACTTTTTTCAGCATATCGTCTGGTATCTTACAAATAGCAGCTGTAATGTTGTCTTCCAGGGTTGGCATTATGGCTGGAATGTGCCGAAATCAAAAAGTACATCCATTGTGGATATATTGTGACTCTGACCACATCTTTATTACATTTTGGTAATTATTTATGGATAAAATGGATGTGATCTGTGTCACCATACCTTTAACCACCCATTTCAACCCTAAGTTTAAAAACAATCAAGCCATAAAACTAGGGATGCATCGTGGTTTTAATGGACGATACATCGGCGTTTTATAGACGATATATCGACGTTTAAATTGAAAAATTTCTACATTCTTAGTAGACATGTTTAGTAAAATTACTAACCATAGGTGTTTGTAATAGATTTAACGTTAATTATGATATTCGGAGTGACGCCATCTTTGCCAATTTCTAACCAAATCATTTTATTATACATAAGTTGGCTTCACGTGATCCCCACGTCAGTCCGGAAAATCATCTTAATTTTTTGTAATATTTAAAGCTAGTGATTTCCATACTAAAAAGTAAGTGGAATATTTTTTCTTTATAAATTGTAAATTATTCCTAATTAAAATAAATTGTTATAGGAATTTTAATATAGAAAACCTTTTATTTTAAATAAAATCCACGTGGGAATCATTAACGAGGCGAATTTCTTTTCCAACACGCATATATACGTGCTTTACGGCTTGTGTTTTTCTGAATAAATTTTGAAGTTGTTTGAACGATCATATGAACGATTTTTTGTATATATACTTGCAACCTTAGTTTTTATTTTAAATAATATTTTTATAGTATACTAGAGTAATCCCTCCCGCGTTGCTGGGCACCTTCGTTTTGTATCTGCTTTTTGACTTATGTGGATAGATAAAGAAAGCTTTAACTGTTACCGTTACTGTCTACACATGCAAAATATAATATTTTTTAAATTTAGAAAAATCAACTCTAACCATTTTCAAGATACACAAAAATCATTATTTAATTTATATGGGAGGTACCATGCCCACTTATCCGATTCCACCCACTTTTTAATTAATGGTTTGTACTATCTAAGAAGTCATTTAGACCAAATTCAGAACCCTTCATTCTAATCGTTCTCTAGATATACAAAAATTTATATATAATTTGTGTGTGAGTTGCCACACCCACTTATTTAATTTCGCGCACCGCTCAGTTGAACAATAATGAAGCCACACACCAATTGAAAGCTTTCTACATATACTTTTTTATACAAAATTTTAAAAATATTTTCTAACTCATACAAAGTTTAAATGCTGTAACAAATTTCGTTTTCAAGTAAAATTTATGCAAATCAAAGGGGTTCACTCTAACATCAATAACTCGCGAACCAATGAATGGACCTACAAAAACCACATATACATGACAAACCTTTCCTTTATTCGGTTGACGTATTTCAGAGAACATCAATTACAATGCATTTTATAGTCATTTTTATATATAGATATAAAAATATGTTATAGGAGAAGCAAAAAACTCTTTAATAATCAATGCTTTTACATAAAAATCAACCCACATTTTTGTCATAAAGTAGTCGTTTTTGATCACGAGAGTGTTAAAATTTGCAGTAATATGTGTTTTATATTGTGTATCGTAATCAATCGTCTAAATTGCAGCATATATTTGCCGTTTCACTAAAGCATTGTGTCTAGGTTTTTAGATGTGTTAAAATGCTTTAGGTTTTATATTTAGTTATGTAATGATAGGAAAATAAAACATCGAAAATACATCGATGTATCGGTCTTATTACCGATGTTTATATGAACGACATTGCATCACTACATAAAACTTGCCTGGCACTCAAACGTGATTAAATAGCCTATTAATTTTTCCCTTTTCAACTCACGGCAGTGCTTTGCCACGCCTCATTTTGAATTAATTTTCATTAAACTAATTCAATTTAGCGAACTTAATAATCTTAATAATCTGTGAACTTAATAAATTGTGAATCTTAGCCTTTTGTTTCTGCTGATGTTGATACTGATGCTTATTGTATCTGTATCCATTTGCTTGTCCAATTGGTACCTTTCCAATATTAAAGTGGACAGTTATCCAATTTGAAAAAAGTAAGCCATATCCTAATTCTTGGAAGACTAGCCATGGAATATTTGTCTGTTCCGAGCACAAGAAGAGTACCCTCAGAGTTATTTTTCCTGTAAAAAACCTTAGAATGTTTGCTACCAAGAATTCCTAGTATATGCTTACTTGTGAATTTGCTCTTTCTTGATGAGGAGGTATGTTGCCTCATGCATGTATGTATGTATGCCTCATGCATGTTGTTGGCCGAAAGATTGTCCCGGTGTTTCTTCTTGGCAATTTTAGCATAAGATGACGTTCATTTTTCTTTGTCGATGTCTAGCTTCCTCTTCCGTTTATGGCAGCGTTCACTGTACATTGGTGGGTACTGGGTTAAGGAATTTAAAGTTTAAAGTTTTTAAAATGTTATACATATGTATATCCCAAGGTCACAAAAATCAGAAATATTTCAATATAACATAGATTTATGTAAATAAAAAAAACATTATTTGTACGAAATTAAAAAAAGAAAATTGTTAAATTTTTATTTGGGTTTGTAGGGTGTAATGGGCTATCTGCTACATAGAGTTAAAAGACAAACATTATATGTAGTGTGAAAATTCTTGAATGAATTATTAAGTTACAGCACAATGCTATACTCCAGAAAAATTTTAAAAATTGTTCCACTTTTTGTATTAGTTAGCAAAATTTAAAATTTGCACTAAAACGTACTTTTTAATTTAACCGTTTTTTAAACTTCAAAGTCATATAACTTCTTATTAACGCCGGCTGAATTAATAACGAAAATAGCAGTTTAGTTCAACTAAAATATTTATAACTCACTTTTTAAAATATGTAGGTGTTCGAAAAGTTTGTAAAGTAAATTGACCCAAAAATTAAACAATTTTTCATATTAAAAAAAACCTTAGGTTATATTAAGTTAAAAGGGGCCGCCTGAGAAACGTCTAGCACACTTAGGCCCGATAGAGCGCATTTCGATACCCATAAACTTCCTTCCATCAGCCATATAAGTTATCTGACCAGTTCGTCTCCTCAATAAATTTGCTAATCAGCCCTACAGGAGTCTCCAGCAGAACCCTAATACCAACAAAGTGCCCACCGAATATCCTGTACCTATGTAAGTCCCGCCATCGTCGGATATTCCAAGAGCAGATTTTCTGTTATATCCACATCCTGCTTCAAACAACACGTACATAGAACAGAGCCACTTTGGCCCAGCCTAAAGGCATGTCTCCCCAATAAACAGTGACCCGTAAGAGCTCCTATCACCGCAGACATTCTGTCTCTCGACAAGTTTAGCAGCTGCCTAGATCTCTTCTTGTCCACCCTCGGCCATAGAGTTCTAGCCTGTCTACAAATTGGAGCTCGGCTCTAACTCTCATCAAATACACCATCGGTCCATTGTCCTATATGTAGACGGCAGGTAGAGATCGGTATATCAAATCCCTCCGCCTCCGAAATAATCCCAGCCAAAGTGCCCTGCCCAGCCAGCGAATTCTCTACACAGTTGCCCAGAATATCACTATGACCTTGTACCCAGTTGAGTTGATGTCAAAGTACTCAATAATGAGTGACATTACTCCCAATAATGAGTAACATTTCCTCACCGTCAGAGACTTAGTATACATAGGCCCTAGGAATCTAATAGCAGACTGACTGTACGTATAAATGCAGACCATCCGGATCATTGTGACACTATTCTTCAGAAGGTCAGCAACTTCACAGATAGCGGCCATCTCTGCCTGAAAACACTGCAGTAGTCCGGAAGTATCGTGAAGAATCCGTGAAGAATCGTATACTTCCCGTGTCTCCCTCCAACGACTTTTTCCAGGAATAGATGTCCTTAGATTGATCGTTGCTAATAGGCACGGGACATAGTAGTCCGTCCTTACGGTAGACAAACCCATCCGGTAAAGCCATCGGATAATCTAAGTCCACATACCCTGATTCTCAGCAGAGCCATGGAAGCAGTCGATTCGGCCATGATATCAGGTGTCCAGATATTCATAACAGCACTGAGCGCCAGACCTGTCGTCGTACGCAGTGCACCACCAACACCAATTAGTGCCGATCTTTGCACCTTCAATAAGGAGTTAAATATATACCTCCTAGGCAAAGATCTCCACCAAAATAACAATACTACAGAAAAGGCCTGACCACAGCCGTATAAATCCACATTTTTACTTTCATTCATTCATTTTTATTTATTACCAAATTACTTTAAGCTATTTGTAATTTTGTAAAGGTACTATATACATATTTATTTACTAAAACACCGAGTAATTTGTGACTGAATTTGTTCACATTAGCTTTGAGCAAAAAGTGATTATATTTGCGTAGTGTTTTGTAGTGGTCATCTTTTGCGTTATCATTTGCATTTAAAAATACATTTAAAGTCTTAAATGAATCGTTTATAACTTGTCTGGACGGTTGTCTAACTGTTTCCTCAACTTCGTCCCCATCGCTATCTACTATTTCTCCAGAGTGCGGTTCTAATTCGACGATATTCATCAATAATATCTTCATCAGTTGGAAATTCAGAAGTAATCAATTCATTATCGATGTCCAAAAAGTCTTGAACAGTACAACTTATAGATTCAACTTCATTCAAATGTAGCTAGGCTTCATAGTTATCTTTTAAAACATTCTCGTTGTCGTTAAAATCATTTAATAATACCAAAGGCATGTCACCTTCTTCGTCCCACACTGAATGTTGTCCAAATCCAGACTTTGTAAACCAGTTTGAAATTATCCGACTAGTGACATCAATATCCCAAACTCTTGATAAATAGTGAATGCATTCTAGCACATTAATATCGTGTTTACAATTTCCTTCAATTCGAACTATAGCTTCTTTTAAAATTCGATTTCTATAATGAGCTTTAAAACATCGAATTATTCCCTCCACAAGAGTTTGTAATTTTGATTTCATATTTGATGAAAAAAATGTCAGTTCATAGACTTCAATTTAATTTATATGTCTTTAGGATGTGCCGCGCAATTATCTACAAAGAATATCACTTTTCTTCCACCAGCAGAAAATTGTTTATCTTACTTTAACATCCATTTTTCAAAAATTTAGCTCGTCATCCAAGCCCGCTTGTTATTTTTATAATCGAAGGGTAGCGAGTTGACACCACGAAAGCAACGAGGTTTCTCACATTTTCCTATCACTAAAATTTTGATTTTTTCTGTTCCATTCATATTTGCTGCCAACATTACTGTCACACGTTCCTTCGCATTTAGTCCTTTATGACATTTGTCATTTCTGAATGTTAGTATTTTGCCAGCAACATATTTGTTAAACAATCCTGTCTCATATGTATTGAAAATGTCACTTTCATTGTACCTTTCCAACAAAGAAGATAAAACATCGATTTTCAATTTCTGGCAGTACTCCTCGCTAACATCATTGCTTTCACCACAGGCTTCTTTGTAACAAGCACCATGTCTAAAAACAACAAATAGCATAAATGACTACTTAACATTTACTTTTTGCCCTCACATAATCTTTGCATACCTTATCTTCCATTTATCCAGCCAACCACCTTGAGTTCCTTTGCATACTCCATGGCTTTGTCCTTTAATATTCCTCCAGATATCGGCATATTGCGGTCTCTTGTTGTCGTAAACCACTTAAATAGAGTTTTGTCTGATATCGTATCTTGTTTTTTTATTCTCTTGCTTTTTTCATTTGATGTTCCACATTCAACAAAATTTAATATTTTTTCCCTGTTTCTTAAATCGTAGAAACCATACTTGCTGAAATGCCATATTTTTCTGCCACGGGTTTTTCCCTTGATCCACTGCCTATTTCTTTTATTAATTTAAACTTTTCGTCAACTGTTAAATTACGTTTCGGTGTCATTTTACTTTATTATAATATTGTTTTCTTTTTTTTTTTTTAAATTAGCCCAAAGAAATTTGTACGTAAACACATGAATTTTATTTAGGGACTTTACCGAGATATAAACACAATAATAATGCCTTATGTATGTATAAATTTCAGTGTTGGCAATTTAATATAAATTTGCATAAAATGTTACGGTTTTAATAGCAAATTAAGTTGAAAAGTGCAAATTCGGTAATTTTTGCCAGCAAAAAAGAAATTTGTTCGAAAAAATTAAAATTATAAAAACTTTGTACTACTATTTTTTTTCAAGTTATGGAGGAATTCATGTTATAGAAGTTCAAGTTAAAGAAATAAAACCTGATAGAATTTCTGTCCAGGATGCTGTTACCACTAGATGTGATTCAACTTATAGAAAATTCAAGTAAAAGAAGTTCAAATTATAAAAGTTCGACTGTATGTGGTATATGACAAGACAACTACAAGAAATTCACAACCATTTTTTATTAATACGTTTGGAATTTCACACGCAGTTGCCTACGCAATTAATAGTCGGCTTTTGCAGTTGAAAAGTTAATAATACCTCGATTCCCTTAAAAAGCTATGACTGGTGGCAGTTTCGAACAGAAAGATGATGCATTATTTATTTATTAATGTCTATGGACAAAAAATCCTTACAGACTAAAATACACATAGATATTGTATAAATAATTTAAACAATTAAGAAATTTAAAACAATTTTACTCTTAAAAACATTTTTACTTTCTGCAAAATTTAAAAGATGATAACAGTTATTAAAATTTACACAAATACAACGGAAAGGGTCATTATTGGCATAATATAAAGGGTCCGCCATCTAACGTTTTTTTCAACTAGTGCTTGAATGTGAATGGTAACACTTAGCTCATGTCTGATTTGACAGATAATTAGTTTTATCCTTCCACTGAACGAATATGGTTGTGTATACGCTTGAACAACGCTGGAAATCTGGGCCTGCGATCGATTTACAGAAGATGCCGATTTTGCCAAAAAAAAAAAAAAAATCATCTTTTAAGATGAAGCTCATTTTGATCTTGACAGGTATGTAAACAAGCAAAATTGTCGCATTTGGAGCACAGAAAACCCGCACGCGTATATTGAAAAGCCAATACACCCCAGACGAGTCACTGTTTGGTTCGGATTTTGGTCCAGAGGCATAATGGGGCCATTTTTCTTTGAAAATGAGTTAGGAGTGGCCGTTACAGTAATGGCGATCGTTATCGGGCCGTGTTGAACGAATTTTTGTTCACAAAAATTGAAGAGGAGGATAATAGCAACATTTGGTTTCAACAGGACGGCGTTACGTGCCACACAGCCGAAGCTACAGTCGATGTTTTGCGCCCTGTTTTTGAAGATCGCATTATCAGCCGCGGAGCTGATGTCGTTTGGCCACCTCGGAGCTGCGATTTGAAACCGTTGGACTATTATTTGTAGGGTGCCGTCAAAGATAAGTGTTACGTCAACAAGCCAGAGACAATTGACGCTTTAAAGGACAATAATCGTGAAGCCATTGGTGACATACAGCTGCACACAATCGATAATGTGCTTAAAAATTGGACCGATCGTGTAGGCTACTACATGGCCAGCCGAGGCAGCCATTTGAATGAAATTATTTTCCATTATTAACCGGAAGGATTGTACTTTCAAATAAAAAAAGAAATTAGAGAAAATATTCAGTAGTTTTTTTTTATAGCATTTTCAAAAAAAAATTATTTGGCGGACCTTTTATATAGAATTTCAGTTTTATTATTTGAAAATTGCGAGTTTGACAGGTTGGAACACAAACAATTATTTTACTAATCAGGAAATCATAGTCGGTATCACCAAAAAGAAAGATAACACAACATAATTCGGCGACTTCTTAACGTTGGTAACACGCTTGGAGCGTGTACAGGGTGGTATTTATTCCGAAGGGGAGTAAAACCTGCCACACGAGTCCAAAGGACTTCAGACTCATCAGCCTATCTTCTTTTCTTCTAAAGAATCTGGAAAGGTTGTTCGACTTGCATCTTCGCAGTACGAGAGAACCTGACCTATTATCTTCGCCCCAACATACCTACACTAGGGACAAATCTGTTAATACTGCGCTTCACTCGCTTGTGTGGTATATTGAAAATGCCCTCGAGTACAGGGAGTATACTCTAGTGGCATTCCTGGATATAGAGGGGGCCTTTAACAATGTGACACCGGAGGCGATTTGGTCGGCTCTGGTGACACTGAATGTTCATTGGTCTGTGGTAAGATTTATAGGGAAACTCCTGACCAACAGGGTCATTGTCTCAGCTACCGTCTACAAAGTGGCTGAGAGGGGCACTCCACGGGGGTTCTTTCCCTCTCCTGTGGAATTTGACCGTTTTTACTTTTCTCGTAAGTCTTGATTCTAATAGATTCAAGACTGTAGCTTATGCGGATGATGTTGCTGTGGCTGTGTCGGGAAAATATATTGATACAATGTCGCAGCGCCTTTAAATATCTCTGGGTCTTCCCAGTCGGTGGAGTACTGACAGTAGGCTGAATGTTAACCCGGGAAAGATGGAATTGGTGCCATATACGGGCAGGTACAAAGTTCCGTCGTTATCCCTACCGGTTCTACACGGTGTTGAGCTGAGGCTGTCGGATAGCGCGAAGTATTCGGGGATAATCCTGGATTCCAAGCTATCCTGGCTCCAAAATACACGTGCGAGGGCGAATTTTGCGCTGTACGCCTTTCGAAGGGCCGTTGGAAAGTCCTGGAGTCTAAATCCTAGGAGTTCGAATTGGATATTCAACACGGTGGTTAAGCCTATAATTATGTATGGTGCGGTTGTATGGTGGAGGCCTCTGGAGAAATCCACATATTGCAGGATCTTTGATAGGGTTCTGCGGAGTGCAGCACTGATGATTACAGGTACGCTCAAGTCCACTCCTTCGAAGGTCTTGTTTGTACTGCTGAACTGGCTTCCAGCGGACCTTATGGCTAGACAGATGGCGTGCATGTCTGCAATAAGGTTGAGGATGGGTCTACGGGCATGCGGCCATTTTGAGGTATTCGGATACGATCCCATAGGGGATAGATTACTGCACACCCACACCCTTCCTGGATAGAATGTTCTCCGTGTGCATCTCACCAGATTCGATAATTGGGCACGGTACTGTTGAGATTTACACCGATGGATCAAAATCCTCGGATTGGGTTGGGGGCGGCATCTTTATTCCTGTTTACGGGGTGAGGAAATCCTTTAAACTGCCGGACCAATGCAGTGTCTTACAGGAGGAGGTCTCTGGATTGGGATACCTCATAGGTGATTGGGATATCTCAAAGGGAAAGGAGTATTATCATAGTATACATTATTAGAATAAGTTGTTGAAAAAAATCGGCGAACATATTGCAAATTTGGTTGTCATCTTCCGCGTAGCTAGAGCCAAATTTTAAATATTAAGGATAATCCAATACTCGACATGTAGAATTAATATAATCGTAAAATGATGTGCGATGTATTTTCACTTTAGGTTTCATGCGAACTATATGGTTATTATCAGAAAGTTTATTTAATTATATTCTGAACGCGCAATTGAGTATTTAGTGAAATCAACTAATAATTCAGACTTTTTAAATTTTTATAAGATATATTTTTAGCAATAGTTAATAAATTATTGTTCCACGGTGTGGACCTATATTTTTACGAAAAATGATTTTTGGAACACGTTTCGAAATGCAGTTGTTCAGAATAGTGTAAAACTTTAATAAAATAACATCAAAATTATTATCAGAAATTATAAAATCCCAGTTAATATTAGATAAGTGATTAAGTTTAGTATAGTTGGTGCGAGGAAAACAATAGACCCTTTTATGCCATTATTACAATTAACTCAATTTTTTTTTATTACCTTGCTGAAAGCCGCTTTAAGTAATTTAGATCGGAAGGCTTTTTCCACAATATACTTGGCAGATTGAAGTCTCCAAGAACCATGCAAATATCTGCTGGCTGGCAGAGTTCATAGCAAAAATATGCTGATCATAATTATCCAAAGGAGACCTAGGAGGATTATAAGAGCAGTTAATGTATATAAATATGTTTGAGAGTTTCATTTTAACTGCAACGAATTCAATATTTTCATTCGACACAATATCAATACGTTCGCATGGAAATAAATTTAACACTGCAATTAAAACTACTCCTAGTTCTATGAAAACTAATAATATGTTGATCAAAATCGAAGCTGTTTGCATGAAGTGTCGTAAATTTAGTATTAAGGCCACCTACATTTTGATATACTATGCTTAATATGTCATCAGAAGAAAAGTTATTGAGATTGACATCGGAAGGTAAAATTAGTTTTTTGGACATAAACTAGTCTTGGATGAGAGACGCACAATATTTGCTGAAGGTAAGTTGCCTGTCTTTATAGTGAACTCCCGGACAAATGTATTTTCAGGTCAAAATGTGTGACTGAGAATTTTATCATAAACATGGAATGAAACTGTCAGTTTAAATGATGTTACATTTCTAGGCTAAGAATAGGTGAATTTTTTAATTTTAGGATTTAAATTAAATTAAACATTATCAACAATAGTATAAAATGCAGAACTAGATATAAAAATAGATTTCTGTGTTTCTATTTTAAGTTAATTTGGTAGAGTTAGGATGGACTGCGTAGATGATCCACTATCTTGTGCAGATATTTAAGACGTTGCCACACAATCTATTTGAACTTCGTTGCTATTTGATGGCTTGCAAATTTAATAAATGATTCACCGAATATCATTAACCGTCTGCAGAGATAAGAATTCTTTACTAAGATCTTCAAAATCAACCTTGTATTCTTTAAAAAATTTACAAAAATCAGTAATTATTGTTTTGCATGTAAAACTCGTCCAATGAAACGATTTTATTGGATCAAGGAGTGCATCTGCATACCCGCGTTTTAAGTTGAGTACATATCAAATAGCAGTTATCCATACACAGCCAAGATGATATCATACTATCGTTTCTCATTACAGAGCAATTTGCGTTCTGACAGTCCATAATGATAACAAAAATATGTACACGAAATACATATATCAATAAAAAAGGAATATAAAAGATCCAAAAATAAATTTTTATAATATATAGAAAGTATATTTAATATTTAAAAATAACGCACAAATACCAGACAAATAAGCTTGACAGCACAAATCGAACAGGTGTTCGCATATTTTAAACAACTGATCAATAATTATTACGTTTTGTTTTGGTTTTATACTGGGAATGTTGATTGATTTGTTTTGTTAATAAAATGTGTTGATTATATTGTAAAAAACTTGTTTTTATTATTTATGAACTGTAATTATTGTGTTGTTTCGCATTTATTTTCGGGATAATGTACATATACACTCATAGCTCTTTATACGGCCTAGATCGGTTCTGAAAAAGTAGGCCGTAAAACGAGTTATTTTTGCTTTCGTTACACTTTTTCTTTAAAAAAGTTGAATTTGTCAGCCGTACAACGAAGTAATTTGTGCCGTAAAGTGAATATGTTCCATAATTCACACAGACCGCTATAAAAGTATGAGTGTATTTAAGTATTCAATTGTAATGTTTCATATTATTTTGTTTGAGGTTGTTTTGATTTTGTACTGTTAAGTTTGTTGTTATTGTTTTTATATTATGTATTGTTACTATAATCAACCCAATTCTGAAAAAGAATTCCCTGGTAATTTTTTTATATACCCTGTTCCACTGTTCTAGAAGAAATTTTCTTCTTTTCGTTTTCAACTTCGAAAATGAAAAATTTTACCCAAGGAAAAAGTAGGTATTATGAAAGTCCACTAAAGGGAGATTGTAATAACGAATTTTGCGATTTAATTCCCCTGAATATTACAAGGGAATTGTCGTAAAAAGGAAAGTAATTGAATGTGTTATTATAAAAAACTGGCTTTATGCACCCAAAGTTTCCTTGGGATCTTTGTAAAAACCACATGTTTATTAAAATATTCACCTAAAATGCGAAAAGAACCTAAAAACCAGAAAACTCACAAGAGTGAAAGAAAGGAATGGGGAAATCGTGGATTTTCGCCGTCTCGATGGCAAGCTCTTTAATAGAGCCAAGGCAGCCGTCGAATGAAAACTCTATAAGACCAGGAAGAAGGAACAGAAATACGTACGAAGAGAGTCTCATGAAGAAACTTCTGCGAAACGACTGAGACAAGGTCTTGAGTTCCTCTGGCAGATCTCTCGATAATATTCGGAAGTCTGAGAGAAGCTGGACAATCTCGATCGGGACAACGCTTGATCTGCTTCTTAATACCTACTTTCCGGGTAGTCCTTTTATGGGTATTGGTGGTGATCCGACTGTTTTATCTACGGGCGGCTACCATTCTCTGATTCAGGTATCTGGTATCTGCTCAGCTCAGTTGGGCTATCGGATCATTTGAACCTTTCAAATTACCTGAACCGGACATTATTCCTGCTTATATACAATATAAATGGCGGACCCATATAATGCTTGGGTTAGTCTCATTTACATTCCTCTGTGATGGCGGAGTGCCAGGGTGGTGTTCATTACCAAGGTCGAAGGGGCATCACACACTAACTCTAAGGACTTTAGACCCATTTATATCAGTTATTTTCTTTTGAAGACACTGCAAAGAGTCTTGACCTCCATATTAGGAACTCTATCAATCCTGGCAGATCAGTAGAGACAACACTTCACTGGTTGAACTCGCAGATGGAGAGATTCCCTACACGTGCGCTTGCTGTCTATCTTGATATTGACTGCGTTGTCAATAATGTTATCCCTCTCAATAGACAAAGATCTACGGATCTCGGCATCGATAATGGCTTGCTCGCGTTAATCGAGCTCCTTCTTAGATCTCGGCTTGTTACATTCTTTTTAGGGGGCGTACAGCGTCAGAAAACGGTCAGCAGGGGTACCCCACACGGGGAAGCCTTGTCTCCGCTTCTCTGATACCTTTCGGCTAAAACGTTCCTTACTAGGATTGATTCCTCTGGCGATAGGGTTGTCGCTTACGCGGATGATATCGCCATTGCAGACACTGGCGCACAAGCTCAATTTTTCCCTGAGGATTGTATCCGGGTGGTGCAGGGAGTTTGGAAGTGTGAACCATTGTAAAACCGATACAATGCTCTTCATTAGCAGGTATAAGATACACTCACTTTTCGTTGCCCCGTATGAATTGGACCAGGCTTAGCTTGAGTCCTACTGTTAAATATCTGGGCCTTATTCTTGACCCCAAGTTAAATTGGAAAACCAACTTGGCTGAGAGGCGGCACAAGCCGCCTACTACTGCAGAAGAACAGTGGGTGCGAAGTCCTAGCGTTATTTGCTGGATTTATTTAGCGGTTATTGAACCGAATCTTTTGTATGGATGGTCTTCTGGTGAACTGCCCTCGATTAGTATTAAAACCTCAGATTCTTTGATAAGGTCAGGAGATCTGCTGCAATCCATATTACAGGTGCGTTACGTATCACCCCTACAAGGGGCTTGGATGGCTCCCTTCGGGGATTCTTATGAAGCAATAAGCCAAATTTGTAGCGGTAAGACTGAACGCCCTATCATGCTGGCATATTATTCCCTCGGGACACTCCTCTATTCTATCTGAGAAAACATGGGCGATATCGACCAGCCTCATCTGGACCTTAACTGTGTAGGGGATTCCGTGTCACGATTTCTAGTAGGAAGATTAGGCCTCTGGCTCTCTCATCCCCAGCGATTCAGTGGATGTCTATACTGACGGTTCCAGACTAGACAATAGGCTGGGTAGTGAAATTGTTTCCGAGAGGCTGATCCTTAGTGTTTTTCTTCGCTTTCCGGACAACTGCAGTATGTTTCAGGCCGAAGAGATGGTCATTTTTCATACTGCAGAGTGGACTCTGGGTAATGGCGCTCCTACCGACGAAATCTATCTGTTCTGATAGCCAGGCGGCAAACAGATATCTTTAGGGTGTGACCTTAAACTCTAAGCTGATCGAGGACTGCCGTTATTTCCTTGTGGCATTATCACGACTGTATTGTGTAAACCTCACCTCGGTTCCTGGTCACAGGGACATCTCGGTTTTCTGTGCTGCTAACAAGATCGCTAGGGCGGGTACACTTCTTACGAGCATTCATCCTCACGTACGGGTGGGTGTGCTTCTTACCTCGTTTAAGCTTGCGATCAAGCGAAGTATTTTTTTGACGCTGAAAGAGCCTTGGTGGAATGTTACTCTTGCTTTATTACTAGTAGTATATGAAACGTACCAATCTCCTCCGCTGTCTCCATCCTCACCTGCAAATTACTTTTGCCGTGGATGTGGAGTGCCTGAGGAGGTAGAGACCGTGATCCACTTTACACTTGCTATACCTTTGTAAATATGCTCTAATTAAAAGCGTAGTTTTTATGTGCTACACATGTCTGCAATACTTAATTTTACAATAAAAACTTATAGGCAATAAAAGACAGAAAACAAATAAACCAATGGCACAAAATATGAGGAACCAAAATAATGTAAACTCCACTGTGAAGAGCTTAAGGCTCATAGGTGTGAACTAATTCCTTCTCAAAATCGTTGAAAGGACTTGACGCAAATACTTCTCTACTCTTGGTAACAGTGCTCAGCACGCCCTACACGAGGGGTCGGTCCACCGAGACCGCGCTAAGTTGCTTAGTGGGCTACGTTAATAAGGCTTTGGCAGCCTCAGTAGACGGAATGTTAGTGGCCACATAGCGAGGTTTCAACGTAAACTTTTGCCCGAAAGGGTTATAACTGCCTTAATTGAAAAAACTCATCTGCTTGTCATTTGGTCGAAGAGTCAGTCCTCACAAGACGAAAGTAATGCTACAAGAAACTTGCCTTTGATTTGCCGAGCCTTGTCGAAGTGGGTGTTTTCCTGGACCTCAAACTCTCCTGTGGGGAAAGAGTAGTGGACAAAGTAAAATAGGTGACCATAGCGCTTTACACGTGTTAGGAGGCCGTAGGCACGATTTCCGGCTTAGTCCTGCTTTCGCCCATTGGCTCTATCGAATCATGGTGGAACCTACTCTGATTTACGGTGTAATCGGGTATAATTTTTATGACTTCTGGTCTAGAATAGAATAGAACCCCAAAATGCTGGGCATGGTTGGCTGTGTTTTACATATACACAGAGGGTTGTGACATTAGATTTAGATTGACCACTGCAGTGAATTTAGCTTGAGATCATAGCCATTTTAAGCACTGTTTAGTACTTGTTACTTGGCAGGGCTTTTCCTAAAAATCTTCTGATTTATTCGGACAACTAGGTTGCAAAAGGTCCCTTACGGGAGTCATATAGACACCTGCACTAGTCTATACATTTCGAATGTACCTCAACCATATAATTCTTATATGGGTCCCTAAGACACAGCGACATCATGGGAAATTGCGTTGCTGACGGACTGGCTAAAACAGATATAGAGCTCGCAATTTTCGGACTGGAACCAAGCATAGGTGTTTCGATTGCCTCAGTTGAACTGAATATCTTGCGGTGGGCTTAATTTCGTTGGTATTGTTACGAAAATTAAAATGCCAAAGACAAAATTCACCACGTCAGAGCTTATTGTGAGTTTTTAGCTAAAAAAATTATTGGCTTTATTGTCAAGGCTTAAGAAATTCTAAAATTACCTGTACTAATCGAAAGTGCTACCATTTACATGGATCGGTTACGTTTAGTGCTTATAAAGTTATTTTAGACCATTTTGAATTAACGTCGAAAAATCGAAGGTTCGTGTCCGTACTAGAACATTCTAAGTTAAGATGAAACACTATAAAAATTTTGATACGGATGCTTTTTCATAAGTATAAATAATTAAAAATCTTTCCCGAATCAGTTTGAAAAAAGCCATGAGAAATTATGCATATTTTATAATTTTTTTTTCATGTTCAAACGCTTCTACGGAACATACTTTTCGACAAAATACGGAAAGCAAATATTATATTTAACTTATTACTAGCTACATTGACTATCGACTCCGAACATATATTAAATAAGTTTCAGTAGACCATTTTCCAAAATGAATTTAAAAATTAATCTTATATTTTCATCATGGCTGGACATTAAAAACTTGAGGGAATAACCGACCCAAAGATGTAGATTCTTGAGGATCTAAAAGTTGTTAGTTATCTAAGAAGTGTGTTCCGTTTAGGGCTTTATTACATATGGTATTCTACAAAGTGGAGCTGATGGACATAATTTACATGTGGACATAATTCTCAGGCAGTTATTAGGGCAGCTTGATCCTTTTCCCAATGGGTTAATGATTTTAAAAAATACTGATAGTTCGACCATTTATGGTTTTGTAGCTTTCTTAGGTACAAAGAGATAACATTATGTATATCCCTATTTTCCGATGTAGAGTATTTAAGGATAGGTCTGCAATTAGCATCGGAAGATGGTTCTTCTACGAATTCGTTACCAGTATACCTACGTATGATGAGACCCATAGGATTTTAATTCTGTTAGGATTTTTTATTATAATGTTTCTTATCTGGTTTATTAACAGAGAATCATAATTAAGATTTGGAATGTTTTGTAAAGAATAGAGGCTGTCTGTACAAATAACAAATTTTGATTCATTTTGTCAGCAAATGCGACTGACTTCAATAACGCCATTGCCTCAGTCGTAAAGTTAGATCAGTAACTGTTCATATGTCCGGTTTCAAAGAGGTCACCGTTTTGGTGAACGGTTGCAAATGTGGTTGAAAAAGATGATTTAGATCCATCCGGAATAAAAGATTCAATTTATCCTTTGATCAGCTATACTATTAAAAGTCTGTTTATAAACTGGGGATGGAGTATTAGTTTTAGAGAGATCGCTCATAGACATAATACTAGAGGATTTTTCCAACTGCTAAGCTGGTTCTGAAAGTTATTTAGCAAGGATAGGTCTTATTTGTAAATCAAGTTCTTGCAATAATAGATTTAATTCCAGTTGACTTCTTAAATTTCAGTACTTTGTAGGCTTCCTTAAATAATACTTTGTTACAACAGATATTAAGTTTTGGCATAAGCTTATAGGTTAAGAAAGCGGTACGATCTTCAATAGATTGAAATTAAATATTTATAATTGTGGTTGTAGCAAAAGCTCCGATGCTGCGATGGATGGCAGCACGATATGGTGCCTTGATTAACTTAATATGAGTGCGCACCAGCCATATATTAGAAGGGCATAGTCTATTTCAGTTAGAAGAGGTCGAGTTATATTATTCATTGGAGATATATGGATGTTGAAATTTTTTGAAGTAAGGAATTTTATAATATTCAATCTGGAGTTGAAACTTTTCCTTAGGTTTAACAGTATTCTTTGCAGGTAAACCTTTTATTAAGGATGAGGTCTAGGATACGAAGATAGTTAACCTGTTCAATATTAGTATTCTTGTACTTCAGATCAAACATATTGCAGTTTCTCTTATTACAAATATGTAAAAGACTGCATTTATCAATGGAAAGTTTAGCTCCTGATCTCAGGCTCCAGTTATCAATGTCGCTAAGTACCTTAGAGAATATATCCTTGACTTTCTTGTTATCTTTTATTTTTGTAAAAATTAAAGCGTTATCCGCATAAACAGCATGTTCTATTTGCTTGTGTGTGGATATAATTTTGCTAAACTGATTAAAGGAATATAATGAGTAGAATAGATAATGGTGCTCTTCCATTATATAGTGCAAAAAGGTTAGGTTCTTGACTATTTACTTTGACTCGGAATTTGCGATTGCTAAAAAAACTTTTAATTATTGAGTACATGTTTTTATCAATTTTCCATTCTGCAGGATGTTGAAGGATAACAGGAACACCAGTACGATCGAAGGCTCTCTCGAAGTTCGTGGATAGAATGTTAACGTGGTTTTTGCTCGATAAAACTCTTAAAGAGATATGTTGTAGTTGTACGTCATCTGTACCTTGGTTTTCATAACAGCTAATTGATATGAGATTGTTAGCTATTAGGAACCACAGTAGTCTTCTAGATATTATTTTTTTCAATGCTTTACGGATACATGGTAACATGGATATAGGTCTATATCCAGTGACAGCCGGATGATCTTTATTAGGCTTAGGAATAGTTAAACGTTAGATGATATGAATATTGTTATAAATGGACAGGATATGTTTCTTTGTTTCCTGGCGTTTTGACTTTTGGCTGAATGTAAGGCGTTATCAAGTAAAACCATATATTTGTTCGGATGTGTGTTATAAGACTGTGAATTATATTCAATTATACTCATTATATAACCAAACTTCTGACTTATGATGTCGAAAATTTTAAGAGAAATTAGAATCTTCTGATAGAGATGATATCGACCGAGGATGATAACATACTATGTTTGTACCAGACCCGAGGTATGTAATCGTATTTTAACATTTACATTTAGTATTACATTTAGTATTTTAACACTTACCACAGGTGAGAAGTTTTATTTCAAGTCAAATGCGTTTTGGTGAAAATTTTGGTTTGTTCTTGGTTTGTATTTTTGCATGCAAGAGGCTTTACTAAATTTTACAGCCCTTCTAAGCATTACTTTGTATTTTTTGTATAATAATAGATTATTATCACTTCTATTTCTTTTAAGAGTATTAAATAGGTCTTGTTTAAGATTTCTTAAAACTTCTAGATGTTGGTTCTACAAAGCTAAACGGAATATGGGAGCTTTATTTTTAGTTTCTGGGATGCTAACATTAGCTGCTGACCTGATAAATGTATTTATTTCTATTTTTTCTTCAGTTTCGTATTTTGATTTTCTTATATTAGGAATTTTCTAAGATCTGTTCCCATTTTAATTAAAATAGGATAGTGGTCACAGAGGGTTTCCCTTGAGCAGAATATAGCAATCTGTGTGGAGCATAAAGATACAATGATTGTCAAAACATTTACAACTGAAACCACATTTTAACTAAATGTTGACTTTTTTAATCAAAAAGCTTTAAGCAGCTTTTTTATTTAATTTATTATAAAATTTTATTAAAAGAACAAAAAATATTCTGCATTCACTTAAAACAATAAAAAAGAATAATTTTAACAAAAATCAAGTGCAACTCTTAAATAAACTAATAAACATAATGTTAAATCTGTAATATTTTGTGGCATATCCTTTCTTTTTTATTACTTCCGAACAACTTTAAAGCATTGAGGAAATAGCTTTTCAATGTAATCGTTTGGAATTGCATTCCACTGCTTTTCCAATTCGACGAAAAGTTCTTCTCCATTTCTGCATACTTTATTTCCGATATTACGTTTTGCAATCATCCACATGTTCTCAATCTGGTTGAGGTCAGTAGATTGCGGTAGCCACGGCATAACAAGGTTTTGATGTTCCTCCAAATAGGCTTTAACAAACCTAGCCGCGTGTTTAGGATCGTTATCGTGCTGGAATGTCCACGAAAGCGATTGTGGCTGGATCGCGAAAGCAACCCCGTACTATGATATTTCCCCCTCTATGCTTAATTGTGGCGGTTGTATACATATATTCCTCGAACATAGAATTTTCTATCTTATCGGAGATTAAACTTAGACTCGTCCGACCATAACACATTCTTCCATTGCTATGGAGTCTAATTTAAATGGGTTCGAGCAAAATTTAGGCGAGCTCTACGGTTTTTTTCTGACACATAGGGTTTTCTGGTGCATCTGTAGCTTCTAAGATCGTAATCTCGGGCTCATCTTTTTATAGTCGACAGACTAGCGTCTAGAGGGAATTCTGTTTTTGCTTCCTGGGAACAGATGTTGGAAATTCCGTAAAAAATTCTTAATTTTTCAATCTTTATGTAGTAATTGGATGTTTCCACTTTTAATTATGCGACAAATCGTTGATTTCTGAATGCCATGTTTTATAGAAATTTCTTTTTGAGAAAGTCTATTTTAAAAATCTTTCAAAACTTTTGGTTTTAACTCCGTACTGTATTTGTTTCCAGCCATTTGTCTTAAAAATTAGTAATACGAAGTTAACCTTTTTAACTTCGAACTTCAACTGCGTAAACAAAGCCATTAATATGAAATTACCGTTATATCCTATAATTAGTTAATGTTAATAACATAGCTAAGAATAATAGAAAGGAGAGATGCAAATGTCTTGAACACTTCTATATCGACTCTCTCTACCACCTTTGATTTCTTATTGTTTTGAAGTAGCTGATTCAGTTTTTATTTGACATGATCAATAAAAGAGTGAATAAAATTAAGAAATGAACGAAAGTTTTTTGAAAACGAGAAACAACATTTGTGTTCTCAGTTGCAAATGTCTTGACCACCACTGTATATCGATATGTATGAATGTGTTGTGTGTGGACAGACGTGTGGATTTACCATTATTCAGAATTATAAGATCCTCACTAACGATAAAATCTTCTAATATTTTTCCACGGAAGTTAGTTACGCTTGAACCCCAGAGGGTATTCCTATAGTTAAATCACCAGTAAGAAGTAGGGAAAGGTTGTTGTGTTGGAATATAAGTGTTAACAAAATTAAATATAAAACCAATATCTATTTCGTTTGCAATGGAGACTATATTTGTATCTAGATGTATCAATTTATGAGGTAACAATTTTTTACTAAGATTGCAACCCGCTGTTTAGCAGTGTTATTGTTTGGTAACTTGTGAAAAAATCCAATGTATTGCTTGGGGTATGTTATATTATTGCTACTGCAATGTGGTATGTGGGTTTCTTGTATTGAAATAATGTCCGGATTATAGTTTTTGATTATTATTTAAAATTCATGATAATTATTAATTAGGCCGTTAATATTCCACTGAATAATTTGAAAATCCATTTTGAATATTAGGGTGACTGAATATTCGTAGTCTATTTCCTCTTGTTCATTATTGGAATCATTCTAGGAGTTGTTATAGTTGCTTTAGGTAAAGAAAGGTTCTTCTTTTGTATTAATTTAAGTGTTTCTTTATTTATTAAATTGTTTGTTGTTTGGGGTGATTGTTGAAAGATTTTTTGAATTGTTGTTCTTATTTAAATATGTTTTTTGTGATTTAGTTATTTATAAAGTTGGTTTAGTTATAAGAGAATTATAAGTCGTATTATTTTTAATTTCGTTTTTTTTTTTGTGTATTTGTGAACTTGTAAATTTTGTTGAGTTATTTTCTTCAGCAATAATTGTTGCTATGCTGTTATAAGTGGAATATGTTAGAGTTAGCGGTTCATTTAATTTTATGGCAATCTTGGGAGAACACTCCTCTTTTATTTTTATTTTTAATATTTCTTTATGTTGTTTGTAAACCTTACAATCTTTAGAGTAAGAAGGGTGTTCATCGGAACAGCAAAAAGCACGAGTACAGTCATCAGGTGTATGAGAGGGTAAACCACAATTCTCACAAATTGGGTAACTTTTGCACCATTTTTTTGCATGTCCAAATAATTGGCATTGTAGTGCAAATAATAATAAAAATAAAATTGCCTAGCTTTGATTTTGTGTAGTGAAATATCTAATTTTTCGGGGATGGAATAACGTTCGAAAGTTAGTAACAAAACACAACACGGTTTTAGAACACCTTCTGCGCTTTTTTCTTGGTATTTGTATACTACGGTAACAAGTTGTGAACTTAATTCAGTAATAATTTCTGTTTCCGGAACGTCACTTAGGGAGCGTAAGTCGCGCCTTTAGAAGAATTCAAGAGTGGTATTTAAGGAGATACTGCAGATTCCAGGTAGTCTTTTAATACTTATTAATTTTTCGTCGTTAGCTTTGTTACCAATAAGGAGTAGTAAATTACTATCTCTTAATTCTGATACTGACAGTAACTCGGAACAGATGAGTTTCAGGTATCGGTGAACCAGAAAGTTGCTGATATTACTACATATTTTGGATCAGATGTTTGTATGGTTGGCAATTCCGGGAACGCGTCTATAATGATTTGATATGAACGCTTCTTTTTCGCACGGGGAGGCTCCGCTAATAACGAAAAACGGTTGTCCACCAAAGAGGGTTGACTAAACACATCAGTCAAACAATAAGTAAATATTAAAAATACACCGAACTTTCAATGTTTACTGTATTAGAAAAATAAAACCACAATGCTGTGAATAACAAAGAAACTAGAACACAACACAAAAAAGTAACCGTTCAACGCAAGAGTTAATCGATGATTGATTATATATTTAACGTTTTAACCTTTTTAAAACGTTTGAGTTCTTTTAAATTGCGTTAAATATTATAAATGACACGAATTTATGTTTTTCTTTATACAGTTTTTTTATTTCGTCACTTAGTCTTTGTACAGTAACTTATTAAGCGTCCAATTTATACAAATTACTCAACACTTTTATTTACGCGTTAGCACGACTTCACCCTTTGACTGTTAAATTACGACTGACTGACTAAGCATGGATTTTGATAAAATTTATATACTCGTCTACTTCTCTATATTGTCGCAACAGGGCGCAATACTCAATTAATTTAAAAAAAAATATTATGTAAAAAAATAATCTAGATGCTTCAGAAAAATAGGTAGTTGTAAAAACTCTCTTTGTTAAAAACATGTTTAGAAGTTTTGTTTTTTAATTACTTTACAATATAATAAATAAAATAAAAAAAGTTAAAAATTTTTATTATTGCTTTTTTTTCTACTTCGAATATATATATATATATATATATATATATATATATATATATGTATATATATATACATTTAGTTTTGGTAAAATTTAAATTTTTGTTTATATAAATAGACTTAATTATAAATTTTTTAAAAATGTGTAACTGTGAATGTGAATTTTTCATAAATTTTACTAATTTTAAATAGCTGGAGGCAAATAAAAAATTAATTTGGATTATCACTTTATATATAATTGAGGGATTCACAAAGTGTCATAAAATTGTATGTCCTATACTAATAATAACGCTTTCTAAAATGCTGATGCTATTTTGAATTTATGAGTGAAACAAGCAGTGTGCAAACACTAATTGAGGATAAAACTAATAGCAATACGTTATCAAGGCGTGACGTAAAAATATTTTCATTTCTAACAATTAATCTTTTTTATATTTTATTTTTATTTAAAAAAAAAAACAAAGCATAAAAAGTTTAATATTTTAAAACACTTTTTTTTTAAATTAACAACAATAATCTTAAACCATATTAAAATTTTAAAACATTATGACAATATGACACGATAGCACACTTTGTGAATACTCAAAAATATATAAATATTAATTAAATTTATTATTCAAATACAAGATTTGTAGTAAAACAAAGAATTTTTTTTCAGATTGCAATATATTATTAATTTATTTAAATATACAAAAACTCCATGCGTTAAAAACTTGTTATGTGGAATTTATTTATATCAATAATGTACACAACTCTGTGCTACACAAAACCTGTTTTTATGAACAAATTTAAACAAAAATAAAATACCTTAAGATATTGTCTTTTTTTTAATTTAAGTATATATATGTGGCTGGTGGGCATGTTCGTTGTCCGTTGTTAAAATTTCGCTTTTATCTTTATTTAGCCCCAAGCACGATTTCATATATCTACGACTACTCCTTCTAGTTTTGTTTTGTGATCGCAGCCTTGAAATACCGATAGAACAAAAGCCATACTAAAGTTTATAACTCTAAATGTACTAACTTTTCTTTAGGAATTTTTATTTTCGTAACAATATATGCAATATTTGCAATTAATCGATTGTTAAGCGAGTCTAATTTAAAGTTGCGCCGTCTTTTCTCAATGAAGTTGAGGTTTTGTTTTCAAAAATTTAGTCAGCATGGTGCTATTCACCGTAATGACAGCCACTTTCTCATTTTGAAAGAAATAAGGACCGATGATGCCGTCTGTGTGTACTGTTGATTTGTTAAAGACTTGAGAATTGTGTTCGAAATTAGGATTTTGAACAAAAATAATTTGGCGTATGAACATCGCTAGTGGTTTTTTTAAGGAAAATTTTACAATTTAGAAGCTTTGTTCTGCCGTTAAACGATCCATGATAACACTCTAAACCTTAGTAAACAGAAATGTCAACAATGACTGTTTGAGCTGCCCAAATATAGTTATCGATATCGATAATTTTCATACTGCTAAGAGAACACCCTATATTGATTTTTCAATAATTCAAACAAAATAGTTTTGTAAATTTTTCTATTTCTATATCATAAATCTTTGTATACATACAGTAAAACCTTGATAATCCAGACTATTGATTGCAACCCTGTTCCGGATTCTTAAATTATCCGGAGTACCGAATAGAGATTTAGAGTATTGTTCTTGTATTAAAAATGCGTTTAAGAAATATATTGAACGGTATATTATATTTATTAGTCATTTAAATAAATAATTACATTTAAAAAAGAAACAAAAAACAAAAATATGTGTACATTTAATAAAAAGTTATAACATGTGTAATTTTTACAAGTCATGAACGTAACGACAAAGAGCTAGCAAAATAATTCGTTTTTGCGGCAAAAAAAGGGAAAAATTATGTTTTTGAAATAACGATTAGTGCCATTACACAACAGCTTAAAAGTAATCCGGATTAAAAAGTTACAATCAATCCGGATTATAGACTACAAAATGAAATGAAATATGATGTCCATATTACCGAGAACCCTGATAATTGAGGTCCGGATTATCAAGATTTTATTATATAGTTACAAAAATCATGTTGGGCACCCCTGCGCTTATTACATTGCTAAAACGAATCAACAAAAACCGCATAAACAACTATACGTGCTGTTTACGAATAACCAAATCGACAACAACAAATATTAGCAGAGATAAAATAAAACGGCAACAACAAAAGCTCATAGAAAAGAGAACAAGTAACAGATAGTAACAAACAACAACACATACTAAGGAGCTGAAAGAAAGGAGCTGAAAGTAGTACATTCGCATGGCTACATAAAAGTTAAAAAGAAAGTATGGGAAAGAGATGTGTGAAGAGAGTTTAGTGTGGTTAAACTCTGGTTCAAGAGGTTGTGATCCAACATAAGATGTAACTACGATCGGGTTGGAAGATCTTTAAATAGAAAGATCTGTTGGTACTTGTTGTTGTTTACAAAGTTGTAAACAGAAAGAGTTATTAAAAATAGAAATTGTTATTGTTAAAAAGGTTACAAGCAGTGGTGCACGAGTAGAAAGATCTGTTGAGTAGTTGTGTAATTGTAATTGTTTTGTGCACCACTGCTTGTTAAAATAAAGGATTTTCATCAAAAACTAAACACAAGATTTGTTTTATTTTAACTACAAATTTACGAACTCATAAATACACGTTTTCAAAAAGATAACGTAACAGTATGTATATTTTTTAGTTTTTCTTGATTTGGTTCTGACAACCAGTTCAGTTAAACTAGCGATCATTTTTTATTAAAGTTAGAGATGATAGAAAATTCTTGTGGGCTCATAACGAGACTCAGAATAAAACCAAATGGTTCGCTGTCAAAATTTTTTTTGCCGAAACACGTGGTTTTAGACCGATCCTCGATATTTGCTATTATAGCATAATAAGTGTTGGGTAATATTTTATACAATATCAAAACATAGACACATTGATTTCGAAGTTATTAAAAACATCCCTGTAATGAAAGATTCCCTAAATCTATCTTCTGATATTACACCAATAATTGTAAAATTGTGGAACCATCCCATATGCCTTGCTAGCTTTTTAACTGAGAAATGTGTAAGAATACATCAGAATCTATTGCTCAAAAAATATATCATTACTGAATATATCTTTACTGAATATATCTTTACTTAATGTAGTTTCAATTTTTAAAAAGTCTCATGGAAGCTACTAAACATGCAATTAAAAAACAAATTAAATACAACGGAATTTAGTTACAGCAATAAAGACCAAAGGTCCCCAAATAAAAGTGTATACATACAACTTAACTTTCACTTTGTGTAGACAATCGTTTTCTGCTATATATTTGAATAAATAATAAAATAATATCTTAAAGCACACATGTTAAATACCCGCGTATTCATCACGATCGGCGCTTGACATGGAAATCATATAGAAAGGAAATTGGTGCAAATAAAATTGAAAACAGCCCAAATATATTGGATTATTGCAGAAATTGAAAACAGTTAGTCAGTGGCTTACGTGAGTATTTGAAGTACTGGCCTTCCTCTTAGTTGGCCGAAGCACGGCTGAATATAACGTCCACCAACGCTTCTCACCCATGATAATTACAAGTGAGTACCAAATTCAACCGAAGTCCGACCGAAATCCCTGTCAAAATAAATATTGTAAAAAAGGAATAAGCTTTAGCTTAAAACAATTTGTTTGCCTTCAACTTGTCGCATATTCATTAACAACAAAGGATTTTTCTAAGTGCCATTTTTATTTTTTCCTCGTGGATATTGTTACGTTTTTACTTAAAAAACGTTTAATATAATTTGTATTTGGTTTTAATTTAATAACTCTTTATTTATCCAGTTTTGGGTCTCAGTGCTTCTAATTTCTGGTTATTTCGGGTGTATCTACAAAATATGCATATGGCAACCTGTTGTTAAGGATAACCAAGTACTTGGTTTTCAGTATACTGAATATTGAATACTTTTTCATGTCTATCGCTTGTATAATTTTTGCTTGGCGCTGCATAGTGTGTCGTCTAGAACAAACTAGCTGGACAAAACAACATTAACAATTCTGAAAATTGCTTATATAGTTAATCAGAGCACACTTGGATAATTATAACGGCAGCTAATGTTTTGTCTGAAATAATGTGTTAAAACATTTATGGGGGTAAGAATAAAATATTGTTATGAAAATAAACAATACCTAAAGAAGAGATACACTAAATTAGTACAGTAGTAGTTTAGCTATAAGCCTTATTATTGCATTTGGCTATCGGTTTGTATCAAGGCTATCAACGTATCTGCCACACCACATTGTCTATGCTATTAACAGTGCTGTTACTTGCGTGTTTAACGGTGTTGCGAGTGATATGATTTCTGATTTTACACCTTTTGAATTCAACGTAAATAGAAATTTGTAGCAACTATAAGAACATTCGAATTTGATTATGATTTGCTATAAAAAGTGGCACAATGCGCTTAGTGAGTTCAGTTATAATTTTGTAGCTATAAAATAAAGTCGTGCCTAGGCGTAAGTAAAAGTGTTGAGTAATTTGTGTATTTAGTTGAAGTTGCTGTATAAAGTAAAAGTGTACAAATAAAAAAACTGTATAAAATAATGAATTCGTGTATTTATTTTACTTAACCTCTTGAGACCCCGGGTACACATAAGTGTACTTTAAATTATCGTTATTTATCATAAGTGGCGACATTGTTGGGAAGTCAAAGACGGGGCATAGACATTGATACACATGAATTTGAGTGGGAGGAATAGACCGAAATGCGTGCCCCTGCAGAAACAAGCACTGCAGACATTCATTCATTGCTTGCTATGATGATGGAAAAAATGCAAGTGCAAAGCGAAAGGCTTTTGGCTAAGGTTCAAGAAGCTCTAGAGCTGATAATAAAAAGCTTATGGTAAAAATTAATGTTGTGGCGAATGCACAAGAAACTTCTAGAGCTGATAATGAAAAACTTATGGAAAAATGCACAATAAACTTCTACAGCTGATTATCAAAAGCTTTTGTCGGAAGTACGAGAAGCTTCGACGCAACTTGAATACAAATGTGAGGAAACAATCGAGAAGCTACGAGAAATATATGAGGCGGTAAGCAAAAGGGTCCATCGTATGGAGACAAGAATGTCAAACTATTGATGAAAAATTGAATATAATGGAAGAAAAAATCAACTGTCTTCAATGCCAAAACCCGAACTAGTACGAATCACACCAGAATTTTCCAGCAGAATAAAGACACCCTGCCTTGATGGCAATACACCTATGGTGGTATTTAAAACTCAATTCGACACTGTAGCCAATAAAAACGGATGGGATGATTAAGAGAAGGCTCTCGAACTAATTTTGACGTCAAAATTGATGCAGCAGATGTTGTAGAAACTATGCCAGCTTGCTGCAGAAACAACTAGGAGGATCCAATGGTGGCGCTACAACGAAAATTTTGCGATGAGCATAAACGAGGACATTATCATATGGAGTTAAGATGTCGAATGTAAAAATCTAACGAATCGCTGCAAGCATTTGTGATGGGAGTAGAGAAGTTAGTTGCAGCTTACATACCTAGGAAAAAACCACCCGCTGATAGATAATTGTAAGACCGAAACCTTTGTTAACTGCATACGCGACTCTAATATTAAACTCGCGGTGTGTTTAGGCCTTTGCACTGACTTAGGAGACCACTCGCACGATTTCTACGCCACAAGTAAACAAAGTGTGCAAACGGAAGTCGTGGAGGGAAAAGAAAGCTTTTTAAATGAATTTAAAAAGATGATTAAATGTCACTAAAAAGTATAGCTACCCGCTACCAAGAATTGACGATACGCTGGTAAGAAGTGGTTCTCTACATTGGATCTACAAAGCGGATATTAGTAGGTAGAGATCGCATACAAGCGAGGGTAGCGGGTCAGCAGCGCAGAAGGAAACAAAGCCAAAAAGCTATTAAAGAGGTACGCATGCGTATTCGCCGCGAAAAATAAAATCAAGGCAGACAAGATATAGTCAAACGTGAAATAAATACTGGCAAAGTGAGACCGATAAAACAGGCACCCAGAAGTATACCTCTGGTGAAGCATAATGAGGTTAAGCAGCTGGTCAGTGAAATGGAGAAAAGCGGTGTAGTTGAACCATCATCGAGTCCTTGGAGCTCACATGTAGTCTTAGATAAAAAGAAAGACGGCAGTACCAGATTCGGCGTAGACTACAGGAAGCTGAACGATGTCACTAAGAGGACAGCTACCCGCTACCAAGAATTGACGATATGGTCGACACGCCAGCTGGAATGCAGTAGTTCTCTACATTGGATCTACAAAGCGGATATTGGCAGGTAGAGATCGTAGACAAGGATAAGGAGAAAACTGCTTTCAGTGTGAACGGTGGCTTGTGGCAGTTTAAGTTTATGCCATTTGGGCTCTGCCATGCGCCGGCCATATTCTAGCGCGTACTAAAGGGACTCCATTTGAAAACTTGTCTGGTTTACCTCGATGACATAATAGTGATGGGTAGAACTTTCGACGATCGGGCAGTTTCAAGTTAATTAATGGGTGCTTATATCGCCATTCGGAAAGTGCGGATGGCAAAACTTCATATAACGTAATAGTGTGACTTCCGCTTAAATGAAGAAAGTCTTATATAAGTTCCATAATGGAGCTAGCGGAGGACTCCTTGGGATTATAAAGACTCTTAAAAAATTAAACAACGCTTTACGCTGTTAAAAGATCAAGTAAGAAGAAGTCGAGGTTAGCTGCAACAATATAACTCGGGCGTACTCTTCGATAGGAAATCAATAGCGTAACAGGCCATTTTTCTCTCAATAATGCCGGAAATTGTTAGGTTCTCGTCGTGATGGTTTATTTCAGTAAATGGCCGTAGTGTATGCCATCAAGAGGCGAATACCATTGGGTACGCCGCTATGGGGTTCCAATAGAGTTACACTCCGATTAGCGATGAAATTTCAAAGCTGCTATATTTAAAAAAATGTGTGACATAAACAGTATTGAAAAGCCTCGAACGACGCAACTTCATTCGAAGTCTGATGGAATGGTAGAATGATTACATCGAACCCTAGAGGGATACTTCCGTAAAGTGGTAAGCGATCAACAGAAATGTTGGGACGAACACATCCCGACATCCCCTGCCAAGATTATTTTTGTCCGGTAACTTAGAGTTTGGTGTTAAGCCTACCACAGAGAAGGGATGCGACACACGCTGAAAAATAGGAAAGCCTCAATGAACATCACGAATTGTGCGAACATGTATAAAAATGATCGGTGATAGAATGAAAGCCAGATAAGATGGTGCAGCAAATACTGAGGGTTCCAAGCTACAAACTATCTGGGATGGGTGTACAGGATACAGAAGAAAAATAGCCTACGATCAAAAATTAAAATGGTACATCTAGAACGACTGGCGAGCTATGGGAAGAAAGAAAATGAGCCAAATCGGGACGAACACGCTTAAGTGGGTGGCAAGGTTACGAAAATAAACAATACAAAAAGAAGAAATACACTAAATTAGTACAGTAGTAGTTAACCTCTAAATTTTATTATTGCATTTATTCTACTTCTAGTTTTTCTATTCTAGTTTGTGTCAAGGCTATCAATGTATCCGCCACACCTCATTGTCTGTGCTATTAACAATGCTACCACTTGCATGTTTAACGGTGTTGCCAGTTCGATTTGTTTTTGTGTATTATGATTTTAAATCTGTTAGATTTAACGTAAATATAAATTTGTACTACCAACAAGTATATTCGAAATTGATGCTGAATTGCCATAAAAGGTGGCACATTGCGCTTAGTGAGTTTAGTTGTAGTTTAGCAGTCATAAAATAGAGTGCCAAGGCGTATATAAAAGTGTTGAGTAATTTATTTATATTTAGTTGAAGTTGTTGTATAAAGTAAAAGTGTGCAAATAGAAAGAGCTGTATAAAAGACCAATTTCGTGTATCTATTTTATTTGACGCAATTTAAAAGAACTCAAACGTTTTAAAAATGTTAAAAAGTAACAGTATTTTCGGATGAAATAGATAAAATTTGTAACATTTGCGCTATTTATGCGAACACGTCTCACGTGTTGTTCTATAATGTAAAGTGGTGAATTAGTGATGGGTTCAATAACCAAGGGAAAGTAGTTTTTTATACTTTTACATTTTGTGTTGTTCAATCAGTTACTTAGAAAATGTGAGCAGTTTAAAAGAAATACAAAAAACTAATAAACCTTTAATTCAAAAGACAATAAGTAAAAATCCCCAGAGAAATCTCTGCCCAATTTTTTTTATCAAGCGTAAGATACACAACTGTAGATAAAAATAAACCTAAACTTTTTTGCCCGAATTAGCCAGTAAAAATTTATTTTCATTTATTTTCAGGCAGTTTACTGTATCTAAAATAGAAATTTTTAATGAATGGGTCAAAAGTAATGTTAAAAATACAGCGATTTTTAAATATTTTGTCTCAAGACATGATCTGGGCAGCGTAGACGAGCAGTCGGTGAAGGAGGCGGTTATAGAATATAAAATAGATATTTTTAATGAATGGGTCAAAAGTAATGATAAAAATACTGCGATTTTTAAATATTTTGCAGTCGGTGAAGGTGGTCGAAGCGGTTATATCCAAATTGTCTGCAACATTCTTAAAAAAGGGGGAATTTCAGAAGATCTCGGGAATGCTTTATAGCTTTGATAAAGTATGGCTAGAGGGTGATATAACATTTTGTACATTTTACGATGATGCATCCGATGATGGTTATCGACATTATCTGAGCTCCCTCTGGTTAGCCTAGGAAGACCGAATAAAGACCTACAGAATGCCTCTTTCAAGACCAAACGTAGACGTGTTGATGTTTTGAACCAATTCCGAAGGTTGAAATCAAATGTGGAGTTGGTGACTACAAGATGTTTGACAAACATGATCTGACTTTGACTACAATTGATGGTAAAGTTTGTAATGCTTTGACTGAAACTTCTTCATCACAAAAGTAATACACTTGTGGAGCAACACCAACACTATGGAATTTGTGAACCTTAGTTTTGGCTTATCTACATTACACTCCTGGATTCGGTGTTTTGAATGTCTGCTTCGCATTAACTTCGAAATTAAAAAATAGCATTTAACAGATGCTTCTGACAAAGCTAATCAAAAAAAGCTTTCTTTAAGCATTCAAGAAATGGAATTATTTGTGGGCAAACAAAACCCAGGAATCAAAAACATTAACGGCGGATATAACGCTCGGAACTTTTTCAGGAATCCAGAACATACTGCTGAAATTACACGATTATAAAAAAATTCGGCACTATACTCAAAGCGTTGTCTTCAAACATCAACATTACTTCAGAACAGTTAAGGGGTTTTTTACAAAATACCAGGTCATTGTACATATTTAAGTTTGTATTCGTAGTATTACATGTCTGCTGCCGTACACTAGATCATTGTGCATGGGGCGGAAGTTATTCAATTCTCTCTTCTGCGAATTAAACAACTTTCTGAGGAAACTCAGGAATCTCGCAAAAAGATTGAAAAAGATTTGGACAAAATAATACCCGAAAACAGCCTCAACTTGCTTAACATGCTGCTTATAATATCTGATTTTGTTACTAACAATCTCATCGAGTTTCCATGAAAAAAGACAGGCTCCATCCTTCATGAGGAATTAGATTTACTTCTACATGTAATAGAAATAGAGTTAAGTTTTTTTCTATTGATTACTACACAGTAGACGATTCTTCTGAAGAAGAGACATGCTAAGTAGATTGAATTTTATTTTTGTTTTCATATATAATTTGTGTATATAGTAATAAGAAATATATTTTTTGTTAATTAAGTGTTTTTTACATTCTCGATAATCTATTAATACGAAATATATGTATTTTTTGTAATTCTTTTTTTCATTCTCTATAAAACCTAGTTCTGAAAACAGTTAAAATGATTATGAACATTTTTAACAAACGCATTTAAATTAAAATTTTACGTTTCCAAATAATTTCATAATTTCAAATCCAGCTAGCTTGTACTAGACGACACACTGTGTTCTGTTGTTAAATTCTTTTTGCATAATTAAAATATATAATATATGTATTAAAACTAAAAATAAATTACAAATATGCTAAATAAATAAAATGGATAAATTAAGATATATCAATCAATCACCATTGTTTTATGTATATAAAAGTCTTAAGGCTTTTGTTTAATTGAAACTACTGCTTTTGCGTATGTAAACTTGCTATAGTTTTTTTTTTAATTGTTTATTTGTGTATTCAAATAATTAAGTTTAAACTATTATAAACACTAGTTAACAAAAACAAAGCTCTAGTAATATAATGTAACCTAATAATAATTTGGTTTTTACAAAAAAAATAACAATATTTACATATTAACAAAAGCGAATATAATTTTTATTATATTATATAGTACAATAAAAAATTACAAAAAACATTATTTTTATATCAGGAAAGGGAAAAGAAGTAAGGTCAGAGGGATAAAAAGAAATGGAAAAATTTAGTTTGGTAGCCACCAAAACATTTTGGCATTGGATAAATTCGCTAATTTTAGATCCTTTTCTGATATGCTCATATCTAATTGATTTAAATTAATTGTTTTTGTATTCGCCCGTCTATAATTGTGAGATGGAAACACCATTATCGTTTTGTACAAAACCTTTACTGTCCAGGTACACAAAAGCTTCTGGTGGAACAAATCCACTTTCTAGGGAGTTAGTTATATATTCATTGTTTGTGTAATAAGGAGCCATTATATAATTATTATCTGTACATTTGCAACATCGTAAAACGTGATTTCTTATCAAGTATATTATAAAATTATCAATACGAATTATATTTGTTAGATATATATTTATGCAAAAATCAAAAATCATTCTTTGTGGAATATTCCTTAGTATTATATTTGGTATATTATCAATTCCGGATGACAACTTATTTTTTAATTTGGAAAAAATATAAAGAATACTATTTCTTGTTATGAAAAAGTCAATAGAACCATCTACATCAATGTTGTGAGAAAGTATTGTTTCATTGAAATTTATAAGTGTAGTTTTTTATTCTCGTATTCCCTTTTCAGATCTAGAAACCTCTTAAAAGTGGATTGGACTTGCTGAACAACATTATTTGGAATAGTTCTTTTTCCCTCATGTATGGTCTCGAAATAGGATCCTATAGTATTTAACATTTGAACCTGATCTTCAACTTTCTTAATCTTAGAGGGTTTATTCCCACGTTATTCAGAATGAATTCATCATTTATATGGATTTTAATTTCTTGTAAGTTTAGGGGTTTGAATATTTTAAAGTATTTTTAATTTGGTTATACATATCTCTCGAATCTTTAGGATCTACATTCGTTGATTTTTGCTTTATCTGTGTATTGATATTTATTGCAAAATTATCTTTGATAAGTTTTTTAATTATTTTTATTTTTGCTTTTGCTAATGTTAGCGTCTCTTTGGAAAGTATTACTTCTAATCTGTTATGTTTCTTGACTAATATTAATATCTTGCTTTTCACCGAACATAACATTTTAATAGTTGAGCTGCTTATTTTTAAGAAGGTTTTACCACTTTTTTGTTTGGGAACTGTTTCTTCTGTTGCTTTCAGAATAACATCATTTAGTCTGTCTAAGTGATAGTCAATTTCAGCATTCGAAAGGTTTCGATTATTAGGAATTTGTGCATTCTGGGTGAGTTTTTGGCAGATATTATTTTGAAATTTTTTCCAATTGGTACATTTATAGTTGTTAGTAAGTTTTGCTTTATCGCACAAAAATGTGAACTTTTCGTTTTCTTTATTCATGTAGGCTATTATCTGCACTGCATCATGGTCGCTATCATAATCTAAAGTTTTAAGTCAGTTTATTGTGTCATTTTCATTTTCAATATGAACCCTACAATCGACTAAACAAATATCAAGGTAAGAACCAGTTCGCGGGTATGATGGACGCATATGTTTGCATAAAGTTTGCATTTGAAACGAATTTCATTATCTAATAACCATGTGTAAAGTATATTACCCTTTTGATTATTACTAGGATTGCCCCATTCTTTATGTTTACAGTTTAAGTCTCCTGCTAAAATATAGTAATTGTTTGTGCTTTGTAAATTCATAGATTCAAAAAGACTATGGATCTCACTTTTCAAATGAATATCATTATTGCCTGATGGGTAGTACGCGGAAATAATATATAATATTTCATTTGTAGAGAGAAGAAGACGAATAATACAGGTTTCTAAGGTGTTAAAAGAATTGATAATACTATTTGTATAATTGTAAAATTTTAAGTTATCCCTAATTAATATCATTGTTCCACCTGCTCGTGTTGCACCTTTTCTATCTCTTCTTATCACATGGAAGTAGTCAACTGAATTTTATGTTTATGATTTAATTTTGTCTCGTTTATGAGAACAATATCGGGAGTATTTTTCTTTATGAATTCGTGAATTCATAATATTAGAGAATCGTTAATATTAGAGAATTATCGTTAATATGTATTAATTTAAATTTTTTTGAAAGAAAAGTTTGGTTGTTTTGATCCATTATTCAAGCATTGAAAAAATTGTGTCAATTCTAGAAACTTGTATTTCTAGTTGTTTTTGAAAGTTTATCATTTGATTATTCATATTTAACATAAAGTTTTTCATTTCTTGAAAAAAGGAGTTATTGATTGTGTTAGGTGTGGTGTTATTACCCTTAACTACAATTGCAAAAGAAGATGATGAGTTAGTGTATATATTAGAATTATAAGCTCTATTTACAAGAAAATCTTTTCTTTTTAAATTAATTTTTTGTTTCAGCTGTTTATATTTTTCGCACCGCTTGTAGGTTGCTGGATGACCATATTTATTGCAAAGAACACAAAATAATTTGTCTTTTTCATCAGCTGGTATCTTTTCTATAGAACACTTTCCTCTTTCGTGGTCCATGCTGCACACATCTCCTAGGCAGGTGACAATTAGCAGCACTGTGGAAAAAACCTTGACAGTTGCGGCATTGGGGTGTACACGGTGTAGTATTGTTTTTATATTTTTAAGTTTATTGATACTACTATCTGGTGATATTTGAACCATAAACATTGGTTGTATTCCTTTTTCAATGGATAATTTGGTTGAAAACTGGCTAACTTTTATTAATTTTAGATCTTCACTTTTTAATTTTAATAGTGCGCACAGAATATCATCAGTATCAATATTAGAGTCGAGACCTTTGATTAGGTATGTTTTGAGTTTAAATTCTTTGGGAGTAGATGTATAGAATTTCGTTTTGGTTTTTTCGAGATATACTTTGACTCTTTGGTAATCTTGAATTGAGTTCGTAAATAAAGATATTTTATTTCAAAATTCTTGAATATTAAATTCATTAATTTGCAGTCCATTTTTAATAAATTCAACAAGGTTTTTATTGTCTATGTCTATAATATTAATTGGAGGGATTTTTTTGTTCTTAATTTTTTCCACATTGACCACTGTGTTATCTTGGTTTTCTATACTGTGGGTATTGTTAATCACAGCTGATGTTGAATGGGTACTTTTTGGGATATTGTTTTTAACATTGACATTATGAGAGCTTTCTTGTATTTTCTTTATTTCATTTACATGATCTTCGTATTTTTTTAATAATTTTTGATCACACTGAGTATCTTTCTCACAGTCAAGAATTGAGAAATAGTTGGTTTTAAAATGCCACAGTCTCGTTATTTACGTTTTCGTTTTTTCTTTTTCTTTCATTATCAGTATTTTTTCTTTGCAATACCCTAGATTGTCTTTTAAATTAGAAATAACATTGTTGTTGTTACTGAGTTTGGAGCATTAAGCTCCCTCATAACCGGTTTTTAACTTTATTGGTGTTTTTATTTTGCTGTTATTTACACGAACAAAAGAAAGTGAATAAGAAATATTAAATAAATAAATTCTTTTAAAAGCTCAAGTATTATTGATATCCGTAACACGTCTATTACACATCACGTTTAAGATCGAACTCCCACTTGCTATAGTTGTTTTGGAATATTTTTTTGGTTGTAGGGAAAAAAGGGACATTTTAAATTACATCACTATATGCAGCAAACCGATGATAATCAACTTTTTTATTACTGTTTTGTTGTTCATATTTGTTTATTTTCTGCTTGCTTGTTGTTATCCATAATTTTCTTACTTGTAAGCAAGTACATAATTCCTTTTGTACATTTTGTTTATTTATTTATTTAATAAACGACAGGGTCTCCAACCAAGATTTTCGTACGAATATATGTTAATTTCAATCAAAGTATTAGTTATAGGCTTTTCGCACTTACGTACATCTTAGTGGAACGCATGGAAGATGTTTCAAATGTAAAACATGCGTTTATATTTGCAACATCTAACACCACCATCAACTCAGCTGTAAAATTTAAGAAAGACTCATAACTATTGCTAATAAAACAATTTTTAAAAATGGATTTATAAGAGACATTTATAACTGGGCTTAGTCTCGCAAGGCAGCAACTAGTCTATTAACAATACTAACTAAATCTTTAATAATATTAATGCAAAAACAAACCCAATTATTAATGTAGTGCATTGAAAATATATGTCATTGTTAAAGACGATAAAACATTTTTGGATTTTTTAATGGGTTATATTGTTTTCTTCATTATCTTATATAGTATCTTATTATTTTAAATTTAGAATAAGAAAAAAACATGATATTATTTTATTTTATTAATGAGATATGTTGTTAAAATTTATATGTTGTAGACTCCTATCAATTCCCTTTAAAATAAAACAACAATGATTAATTAAATACTATATTTTAAGCAGTATTAAGGATAATTAGTAATGCGTGGAGCCGCCTTTATTTGAAATATACTCGAAAATTCGATTGGAAATTGAATTGTAAAGTTTTTCAATATAATTCAATGAAATGGTGGACCAAGTGTGTATGACTCCTTACATTAATTCCGTTTTAGTGTTGTATAGTCTTCCGGATTCGTACACTTTCCTATCCACCCACCTCCATACGTTTTTGATTATACTTTGGCCAGGCAAATATGGTGGTTATACACGGGCGTCAGGTTTTTGGCTCTGAAACCACGATTTAACGGATCGGACTGTATGGATTGGAACATTTACATTTTCAAATATGTTTTTCAAAATTCCCAAATAAGTATAAATGTCGTTTTCGAAACGCTATTTTAGTTCTCTGCATTCATACTCGTTGTTAAAAACTGTAAATCGAACATCTATCAATTCCCTTTAAAATAAAACAACAATGATTGCTGTACCATTTAAATTAGTCTTTTAATTTTTTTTAGGAAAATTATACTAGAAACCATCAGCTATAATTTGAATTTAATTTGTATTTTAAGCAACTATATAGCATTTTAAATCTTAAATACTATATTTTAAGCAGTTTTAAGTATAATTAGTAATGCGTGAAACCGCCTTTGCTTAAATTTAGCTATAATAAATCTTAACCACAGTATTAAACTTTTTCAGTCGCTTTACAAGATTCATATCGTTCCTCGCAAAAGTGTGATACATACTTTTTTTGTATATTTTTTCTCATAAAATATGAGTACACAATGTACCTACCTAATATTACTACTTACTATGTACTTGAGTATTTATGTACATTTCAACATGAATTTGCAAAAAAAAACTAATCAAATTAAACTTGAAAATAAAATATTCTTACATTAGAAGTGATAGCAAACATTTATTTTCATTTTTTATCATTGCCACAAAAAATATGCTTAGATTTGTACTCCCTAGGGTGTGATTTAATACGGTATAGCAACTGAAAGGTAAAGTGTTTTAATAAAGTAAGTGCGTATATTACTCAATACGTTTTGTTAAGTATACAACCTAGGTCATGAGCACATAAATTTACTAGCAGAGAGGGTGCTTTTGGCAGAGATAATAAATTAAAAATGTATTTCAATTACTTTTGCAAAATATAAAATAAAAACGAAAATGTTTAATTCTTTTTTTATAATTTTTAAAAATGTATTTCTTTTTGAAGGCAAAATGTTAAACCGACATAGTCCGCCAATTTCGACTCCATTGGAACCATGTCGCATTGCCCCATATGTAAATCTTGCAACGATGAGGAGCATAGGCAGTACATCAACAGAACATAACACTGGATTAAAGCAGTCTCATATGAGTGTAACGGAGAGGAGCGAATCTAACATCGAAAAAATTTCGTCAAACTATTCTCAAGTTCCTGAAAAAGCGGTAGTTTCAGCATTTGATCCAGCTTTATTTTCTGCTGCAGCTCATAAGGTTTGCATAAAAAACTTACAAACAGTATAACCCACTTAATTACCCCACTCCCCGTTTTTTTCCTATCAATTAGTCATAAAACTCCACGTTTAATTACGTTTCACTTCATTACCTAATACGCCTAATTACCTTAAACACTTTTCCCCGAATCGGAAATTACCTTTAATTTTTCTTCGTTTTATTACCCAAGGTACCTATTGGCTACATAACATTAAATTTCCGTTAAACTTTATTTCAAAATTTTGATTTGAGTTTGCTTTTTAATATGTAATATAAACTATTATTTAATAAAATTGTTCAGTTTTTTTAATAGCTTTGTTAAAGTTATAATTTTCTACAATAGCTTCATCACTACAATTGTATAAGCTCAGATAAATGTCTTTAAGAGGTAATTAGGCGTAATCGTTTAAATATCTTATTCGCACAACTACCCAAAACTCGTAATTTTTTTGTCGATGTTATCCGTGTAATACCGTAAGATCTTACGAGTATGTATTTATATGTACATATTGTTACGTTTTTACCTTTTTAAAAACGTGTTTTTATGAGTTCGTAGATTGTAGTCAAAATAAAATAAATTTTGTGTTTGGTTTTAATTAAAAATCCTTTATTCAACACAATTTTGTTCACCACTGCTTGTAACCTTTTTACAGGCAATAACAATTTTCTATTCTTAATTACTTCGTCTGTTTACAATCTTGTAAACCACAGCGATTACTCAACAGATCTTTCTTCCTAAAGATCTTCCAACCCGATCGTAGCTATAATTAAGGTTCGATCACAACCTTTTCAACCAGAGCTTTTCCACACTTAACTCTCTTTACTGAGTTAGCTACAACTAAACTGGTTTTTTACTTCAGTACTTGCTTCACGAGTTTACTCCTTATAAAGTCTCTTCACACAAACTGCACTCGCTGATTTTACTTTACTTAAACTGCACTCGCTGAGTTTACGACACATAAACTTGTTCATTCATTCATGCATTGACGTGCTTTTTATATGGCCGAGTAAACAACACATCGAAAGCTATCGAACCTCTCGATATTTCAGGTAGATTCCATTTATTTCTTTTAATTTCTTTTTAGTTCTTTTGTAGCCATGCGTATGTAAACATCTACTTCTTTCAGCTCTTAGTATTTGTTGTTGCTTGTTTATTGTCTGTTACTTGTTTTCTTTACTGCTTAATTATTGTTGTTGCCGTGTTATTTTTATTTACTTTGTCTCTGCTAATAGTTGTAAACAGCACGTATAGAGGTGTTCTTGCAGCTTTTGTTTATTTATTTTAGCGATGTAGCAATATATAAAGCCTTCAAAAAGTTAAATTTTTCTATACTGTATTGGTAAGCATTTGATAAGCTTTTCACGAGATAAAGGTGATATCATAATTAAAACTTAAATGCTAACCATAATATGCGAAGTCTAGGTTAAACAACTGTGCGAATATGTACAATCAAATGTTTATATCTTTAATGTATTTAACAAACTTAAAGGAGTAAAAAAAAATTTAGTGAATGAACTAATGAAAATTTGATAATAACTAAAATAATTGCAGTATTTGTAGGCCAAATCTAATAATAATTTAACCCTAGAACCTTACAGAAAAAAAACAACAACAAACTAAACTCTTGAAGATATATCAACAAAACAAATAATGTTCTCATAAAAATTTGTTCACAGCTTAATGATGCATTATATAAACAGTTATGCAAAAGTGAAATAATGGACCAATTTTACATATTTTTGGTGTAGATAAGTAGAAAACAATATTTGAAAAGAGAAGTTTGATTTCGAAATATTTGGTAGTAATTTTTTCAATTAAAAAGCGAAAGGATTTCATTAAAAAGCGAAAGGATTTCATTCGACGTTTCCGGAAGGGAAAAAGCAAATGAAAAATTGCAGAAATTGTCGCATTGAGCCTTTCAACACTTCAACACATCATAAAAAAGTTTGTCAATGAAAAGAGAATTGAAAGAAATGTAAAGTAGCACCAAGTAAGATATTTAATGATACCAATAATCTGTGGACCGTACGACAAGTTAACGAAAAATCCGTTTTTCGTCCTCCAAAGTTAGCAGTTGAAGCACAAAAATTCTTGGGTGAGGTTTCCAATCCAGAAACTATTCGAAGAGTTTTACGAGAGACAAATTACAATGGCTGGAACGCCCGAAGCAAGCCACTGATTAATGCCGCGAACAAAAAACGCAGAATTGAATTTACAAAGGAACATCTAAACAAGGATATTTAATTCTGGAAGTCAGTTGTTTATGTTGATGAAAGCAAGTTTTACTTGTTTATATCAGATGACAAATTCTATGTTTGGAGAAAATCAAGCACTGAACTGTGGGGCAGGATTGCACCATTTTTGGAATCAATTAAACTAGTTTAGGTATAAGATATTGGTATCATTGGAATGATCGTGGTCTTGGTATTATGAATCAATCAAAAAAACTGTATACAACACATATTTATCAATTTAAGAACACATTCTTATTTTTTATTTATTCGCTATCACTTTGTGTTTTATCAGTATCTTCGTGATTGCTTACGTTGAAATTTACCTTATCAGATGATGAAAGAAACAAGCATTTTGCTTCCTTAGGCACAACTATTAAAATACCACCGGGTATGAATTTATTAAGAGAAAGTTAAAGATATCTCCTAAATTATTAATCCTCCTACATTTTCCTTCCTTATGTTCTCTAACTTTTTAAATATTTTATTAATAGATTATTGCGCTTCTTTAGACAAATAACCAACAGGTAATTTGGAATTTTTAACAACTTCCCAACTATAAATCAACAATTTAGCATTGTATCGTTGGCAACATATAATACCACTGATAATATTTTACGAAAGTTTTACATATATACATTTTTATATGGTCGATTTGTTCTGCTTAAAAAATACTCTGGAACTAAATTTTTCATTGTAATCGCCACCGTCAGGCTTTGGTTGATTTAAACTATTTTTAAAATTTTTTTAATTATCTTCTACCAATTGCTTGAGAAATACACAGATATTCTAATATATATCAATATTCAAAATATATATCAATTAAAAAATCATTTTCTTTTCTTTCCAAATACGCTGAGAAACTTAATATTGGATAATATTAGAATAACTTATAGCTTGTAAGTTCATGAATGTACAATAAACTGGTTTTTTATCCGTATCTCAAGATTTTGGAGGTGTTTCGACAATTTCAAACACAGATTTTTGTTGTATTAGATATCGCCTATCCGAAAAATAGCATCATCTCCCAGGTGTTTATTTGTCGCACCGTGTTATTTACTTGCATAAAACAAAACAAAATTTGTAATAAAGCATATCAGAAATTTCAAAAAAAGGGTTCTAGTGGGCGGCATTAGGCGAAACGAAATTACTATAGCTGGAAACTACACACTTTGGACTAAATAAGCCATATAAAAAAACGCTTGCGAACCCTTGCGGGAAAAAGGATGCAAGCCTTGAACATGAAATTTTGATATTTTTGATAAGTAATAATTAGATTTTTTTTAATTGGTCGCAAAGCCGTTTTATTATATGAATTCATGTAGTTTAAACTAGTGTTAGTACAACTATACGTATAAAAGTCATAACGTAAAAAATATATAAAAAAAATTTATGGCATTAATTTTTTTATTGCAATTCAAATTTTATAAAAAAAAATTTTAATTTGAAGTTTATAAACTCCTTGAGGGCCCTCCCTTTGTCAAACGCGAAATAAATAAAAAAATGTAAATGCAGTTCAACTAAAAAGTGCAAGCTAATTAAACCCATACAAATTTTTCCTCAATTCTCATTTTTAAAAATTGACTTTTTTTCAAAAATTTGGTCGCGCCCAACGTGCACTGTCTTAAATCCACAAATATGCGTAGTACAGTTAATTAAACATTATGAAGACAGTGTAATGGTTTGCGGATGCAAGTCGTATTCAGGCGTTGGAAATTTGACCTTTATCGAAGAAAACATGGAAAAAACATGTACCTAGACCTATTGAAGGAAAATATACTACATAGTGCTGAAAAGCTTGGCATATAAATTTTATCAAGGCAATGATCCCAAGCACATATCAGCTATTAAAAGAATTAGCTGATTTGGAACTTAACGTCATAGAAATCCTGTGATCAGCGCTTAATAATCAAATTTGTAATCACATATTTCTAATGCTTCTGACCTTAAACGTGTTTTATAAAAGAAATGGGAAAAATTAATTACGATTACACTAAGGTGTTGGTAGAATTCATAAAAATCTGCCTAAAAGCTGTCCTGGATCAGAAAGAATAACCCTCTAAATACTAGATGTGATTATTAGTAGTTAGAAGAAATACCCCTTATGATTTACCAAGACGGAAATATAACGCATCATTTACGCAGTGAGCCGAAAAACGTGAGGTATTTTTTTATATTGAATTATTTGCTGTTAATTTTTTGTTTAATAAAATCTATTATATAACAATATTATTGACGTGTGTTTTCTTTCTTCCATAAGTAACAACACTCAACATCTCGAATGAAATTTTTCTTAAATCCTTTGACTGCATCAAATAAGCTGTGAGTGACTGTATATACAAAAGGAAATTATTTCAAACTTCATGGCCAATTCCCATAGTAAAAAAGTGTCTTATTTTGGATAATATATATAAAAGTTAGTAAGACTAAGTAAACAACCACACTTAAATTAATAACGCAGTGTAAAATTATATACAACGCATACATTGCACCGTATATTAACCTGTTGCGCGAGAACTCATTTAAAATGCTTAATACAAAATAAAATATATAATATATGTAATTATAAAATTAAACGCAATGCATACATTGTATTGCATACTCACCTCTTGTGTAAGAATTCTTTTAGAATGCATGCTATGCAATAAAACACTTATTTTTTGTTATAAATTCATTTATTGGTCAGTACATTAATTTTCGTAAAAAAGTGCAAGCCTAAGTCAGCACCCTTGTTTAATCAAAAAATGTCATTAGTAATTAAGAATTTTTGAATAAAACATTCTACATATCTTAGAAACAAAAAGACGTTGAAAACTTAACTGGCGCCCAACGTGCTTGGGCTTAAAGAAAGCGAAATATTCGACAAATCAATTTAAATAAAGGGACGTAGTATCCTTAGAGTAAAATAAAAAGTGGAAATTTTAAAGGGGATAATATCCTAAAAAAGTGAAATATTAAACAAAATAATTTAAATAAAAGGACATATTATTCACAAAGTAAACCAAAAAGTGAAAATTTAAAGGACATATCCTTAAAGCGAAATAAAAATAGAGGACATAGTACCCTTAATATTGAAATAAAAGTAAAACATATAATTGAACAAACCGCTAAAAATATTCATGTTTATTGGGTCGGCCTAAGCCCAAAAAATAAATGAAAGAGGATAATTGGAACAAGCCAAATCCAATTGGAGAATAAGATGAAAAGAGAGGCCGTTTAATCAGAAGGCCGAAATAGAAGAATAATTTGATCTGAAGAAGACAACACGGAGGAATTAGTCAAGCTATTAATAATAATACTGATGTAAGTACTCTTTTGATTTCTTTTTAAAGTGTGTTATTACATTAAAAATAATTTTAGTAAAAATAATTTTTTTAATAATAATAATCTTAATGATAAAATTCAATACAATACAAATAATAAATAAAAGAAATAAAATAAAATCAGTGCGTTAAGAAGTTTTTTTTTTTTTTTTTTAAGTGTGATTATCCTTTCATTTCGAGAATGAGTATAACAAGCGAACAAATAGTGGGACTTGTCACCCCACCCGTAGAGGCATTGACAGAAGATTTGGCACGTAAAATGGAATCGTTGACAAAACAGTTCGATCGACTAAACACTATAGTAGCAACATATAAGCCAGCACTATTGACTGACGGTAGGCTAGGAAATAGTTTAGATTTGGTAAAATCATTACAAGAATTAAGAGGTGACGTTCAATCTTTTCCTGCTTGAATAGATGCAGCACATTTTGCGATAGGTTATTATTCCGAAGGATTAGAAAACCATTATATTGCAATGGGAATTTTTAGGAATAAGATAGTGGGAGTGGCTAATGCTAAACTCTCCTCCTTTAGTACCGTCTTAAATTTCCAAGCAATTATTGCTCGCCTGGATCAATGTTACGCTGGCAAAAGATCCTTGCAGGCCTTGGAGAATGAATTAAATATAGAAGATTCAGGTAGAACACGTCCTGCTCAGAAAACACAAAGACTAAAACATCTAGAATTTGACCCTGAAGAATACGACGAGATGAGTTCTCTGTTCGGGTATAGCGAGGACAGTGAAGACATAGAAGATGTAGGGGGACAAATAAATTTTTTAGATAAACGGCTCCTCTACCCTTCATTAGGAAAACTATCAAGGGTGGGGAATTAAGACTATAAGTAGATACGGGGACAACAAAAAAGTTGTTAAACCAATGAACCCTTTAGTAGGTATTACTTCTCTAAAAAAATCTTTCCAAGTAAGTTCAGTGAACAGGACGAATCACATTAAGGAAATTTTATATTTTGGATTCATTGAAGTCCTTTGACGGAATAATATGCTGCGCATTTCTGAAGGAAATTTACGCGAACATTGACATGGGTAATGACATTTTGAATTTCGACGGGGGAAATGTTCGTTTGATGCGCCACCAATATTAACTTAATGTCATTAGATAAAACAGACAGACCGCCTCACATTCACGAGGATTTTGTGAAAACTATTTCTTCAAATATCAATGCACTCGCTGATCCTAACAGATCACTGCCATTCAACACCAATGTGGTGGCAACTATACAGACTTTTACGAACGAACCTATTTATAGCAGGTCGTATCCGTATCCTGCTTAAGTGTCTGGCTTCATGAATATCGAAAGTGAGGCACTATTGACGGACGCCATAATTAGGAAGTTATCGTCTTCGTACAACTCACCAATACATAGAAAGGACTTGATCAGTTTGGTAATTCAAAACACCGATTGGTGATCGACTTCAGAAAATTGAATGAGAGGACTGTAAGCGACAGATACCCTATGCGTGACAGCGGTAATTCTGTCAAACTTGGGGAAATCTGGATATTTTTCTACGTTGGATCTCACGTTTGGGTTTCACCAGATAAAACTTTCTGAAAAGGATAAGAATAAGACGGCATTTAGCGTTAATAATAGTATGAATTCTGTAGATTGCCGTTTGGTCTCCGAAATGCTCCCAGCATATATGGATGACATAATTATCTATTTACCTGACGAGTACAGCCACTTAGAACATATTTAACATACTCTTAAGACAATTCGAAGTTGTGGGCATGAGGGTGTCGCCTGAAAAATTCAAGTTTTCTAAATCAGATATTCAGTTTCTCGCTTTCATTGTGACAAGGAGCGGCATAAGAACATGCCCTGAAAAGGTCAAAGCAATTTCTGAATTAAAAACTCCACAAAATCTGAAGTCCCTCAGGTCCTTTTTCGGACTCTCGGGATACTATAGAAGGTTTATAAGGGATTACGCACACATTGCGAAACCTCTGACCAAGTATCTGAGAGGGGAAAATGTAACATTGCGGCGAAAAACTCGAGAAGTATTAAGATTAGTTTGGATAGTGAGGCATTAGCAGCGTTTGATAGATTAAAGAGGGCGTTGGTCTCCAATGACGCTCTGCTGGCATACCCTGACTACGAAAAGTATTTTGAATAAACAAGCGATGCATCGGCTGTGACAATCTGAGTAGTTTTATCACAAAGTGGAAGCCAATCACTATGATTTCAAGAACTTTCTCTGACACCGAAGCAAACTATGCCACCAATGAAAGGTAGTTACTCGCTATTGTATATGCTCTTAAAAATCTCAGACATTACTTGCACGGAGTTACAGGGATACACATTTTTACCGACCGCCAACCATTAACGTTCGCCATATCCGACAGAAATCCTAATTCGAAGATGAAAAGGTGGTGAAAAGGTTTTTTCTTTGTTAGCACAATTACTATGTCTTATTATTTATTATGTATTATTATTTTTAACTCTTGGTAGGACAAAGGCGGGATTACATACTACGCTAAAATCGCGGTACACACTCCACTTGTTTGTATCTTGTGTAACAATCGGCTTCACGTCGCGAAATTTGGTAAAAAAAATTGTGCAAACGATCAAATGCGATGTCTTACCTCGTCCGCCCTATTCTCCGTACATTGTTTCTTCTTACTACCCGCCAACATTATTTGCGGGTCGCCGCTTCCCTTTTTTCGAATAAATCGAAAATTGGCTTCGAAATTGGATTGTCTCATACATAAATTATATTTTCTTTTTTTAAATTTGGTATACCTTAAAAACCTATAAATGAAATTTGGTTTACTGAGAACTTAAAATTCCACCATGCTTTTATTATAATACTGTTACGTTTTTACCTTTTTAAAAACGTGTTTTTATGAGTTCGTAGATTGTAGTTAAAATAAAATAAATTTTGTGTTTGGTTTTAATTAAAAATCCTTTATTCAACACAGTTATGTGCACCACTGCTTGTCTTCGTTTTATAGGCAATAACAATTTTTCTATTCTTAATTACTCCGTCTGTTTACAAGTTTGTAAACAACAACAATTACTCTACAGATCTTTCTACCTAAAGATCTTCCAACCCGATCGTAGTTATAACTTAGGTTCGATCACAACCTTTTCAACCAGAGGTTATCCACACTTAACTCTCTTTATTGAGTTAGCTCCAACTAAACTGGTTTTTTACTTCATGATTCACTTCACGAGTTTACTCCTTGTAAACTTTCTTCACACCAATAACACTTTCACTGAGCTTACACCAAATAAACTGCACTAGCTAAGTTTACGACACATCAACTCGCTCACTGAGTTTACACCAAATAAACTGATTGCTGTTCGCATCGATGTGCTTTTTATATGGCTGAGTAAACAATACATCGAAAGCTCTCGAACATCTCGATATTTCAGGTAGATTCCATTTCTTTCTTTTAATTTCTTTTTAGTTCTTTTGTAGCCATGCGTATGTAAACATCTACCTCTTTCAGCTCTTAGTATTTGTTGTTGCTTTTTTATTGTCTGTTACTTGTTTTCTTTATTGCTTAATCATTGTTGTTGCCGAGTTATTTTTTATTTATTTTTTCTCCGCTAATAGTTGTTATTGTAGATTTGGTTATTTGTAAACAGCACATATAGTTGTTCTTGTAGCTTTTGTTTATTTATTTTAGCGATGTAATAAACGCTGTGATGTCCAACCTTATGTTCGTAACAATACAATACCGAATAAGACCTGGGTGGTTTAATTGTGTTACCCAGTGTGTTTCTAACGCTGGCTCAAAGTGACCTTATTTGAAATATTGAACTCCATAAAGCCGAAAGTATGACAAAATTCATCAAAATCAATTCTGAGTAGCTTTCTGTCTATTCTAGATTACAAAGGATATGAAAATTGTTACTAATTGGCCGAATACTGTATTTTAAGCATTCATATGTTATTTTGTCCGATTATGCGTTGAGTTAAAACATTTGGTTATACATGTAGCAAGTATAACAGCGTTCTCAAAAATTATAAATTTTACTAAAACAAATAAAGTTGCAGTGTTCTTTGATTTCCTCGAAAAATCGGTACTTTTTGAGCTAAAACCGACAAATCAGCATTTTGATAATTTTAAGGCAAAAAATCGGCAAAAGGCCGATAAATCGGCAAATATGGCAGGCCTGATGTACGCATATTTTTTAGGCACAGAAAAATAACTTAAAAAGTTTTTACGATCTTGCTTTTAGTTGTCACTGAAACAGCGATAAATGCACATGTGTGGTGGATGCATGTTGATTTTTTTAAAGTTTTTTAAAACATCAACTTTACTTCTCTGAGAGAGTAATTTCCATGTTCTCACTAACACAACTACATTTTTACTTTTGCACATGCCTGCTCTATAGCATCCCAGTTGGCACAATCGTCGCACACGACTTTGTCGTCCAGGATATTTTAACGACATTATTGAATGTCATCAACAATTGTCGACAATATAGCGGAAATGTGTGCGCTATATTTTGTATTCAATTTCCTCGAAGTTATCGATAATAAATTGAATATTGACGACATTCTCGTCGACGGTATCTTAAACGTTGTGTTAGTGGTAGTCTGCGTTATCGACATGTTCATCGACAGAGTCTTATATACTGTCTTATATGCACTCCATTGTCGACATTCACGTCGACAGTGTCTTAAACGTTGTCTTAAGTGTATTCTAAAAAAGCAGCGTTGGTTTTTGTTGTCATTTTTGAATTTTATTTTTTGTTTAAAGAATAATAGAATTCAAATGTAGCGGAAAAATTATAAAAAACAAGGGTAGAGAAGAACTTTGTTAAAAATTATAATTACATACATATTATATCTTTCATAAAATCTGTTGGTTAAAGTTTTTATTTAAAAACTTCTGGTGAGGATGAATCAATCAAGTCCTAGTCCTTTTATTATCAAATTTTGTTAAATAATTCACTTCAACGCTACTATTTGGTTCTGGAATTTTGTGAAGAGCACTACTTCAGGACCAGTGCTGGTATGCCATCCGGCCCAGAAGACTTGTTAACGTTGAGATTTTCAAGGACCCTTTTAACAGCACGAGCTCGATAAAATATACTAGGCATAGTTACTGATACTCTTTCAAGTTCGGGCAGTGGTTGAACGCTCTCCGGCAAGTGAGAATTACTTGCAAACATTTCGGCCAAAAGGTTTGCCTTTTCAACCGGGTTCGTGAATGTGTGGTCATTCTTTATAAGAGCAGGAACCGAACTAGCGTTGTTCCTCAGCTTTTTAACCAATGAGTAATCTAAAAGCATAAAGAACATTATAAGTCCATTTCTAGTGAAGTCGGTGCACTGCCACTAAAGAATCACCAGCAAGTGTTAGTAAGAATATTTGGTAGGAATACATATTTTTACCTGTTACCGGAATTAATAACATTTGACGCAATAGTAGGGGTAGATCTTTGATTAAAATAAATGCCAGCATAGTTTTTAGGGAAAATGCTCTCGAATAAGATTGAGGAAAAGAACAAATTTTGTATTTTTACTGCAGGGGCGTAAATAAGATTACAGTTCTAGGGAGGAATCCCATAACGTGTTAGTATGATTTAAAACAGTTAATAGAAAAGCACAAGAATAATTTTGCCGCCAAACGAGATATTGCCGTACAATACCTCAATCGTAGCAACTATTAAGACAAGTGATGATCAACCAGTTTATTCAGGACCTTATCCCTACCCTGTAATTGTAACTGATTTTGTGGAAAAGTAGATTGGTAAACTTCTAAGAAACAAAATTAAAAATACAGCAAAAAAAAAATTTGTTCAAAACCAGTTATCTTTACTTTAGTGGAAATAAAATATGGATTTATCAATCGATTTCACGAGTTACGGATTATTTTATTTCTATTATGTTTAACTTTATGAATAAATAGTGAAGCTGGTAATATTTGCTGCTTTCTATTTTTTGTGAATTTTTAGAAATCAAAAATATCATAATTAAAAAAAACATTATAATTTGTTTTTCAATAACTCCAAACATATGTGTTATATGAAAAATGATATTATAGTGATTTAAAGCTAGTATAATTTGGAATTTTTTAACATATGGTTTAACGAAATCGAAGAAGTCATTTCAAAGTTATCATAAAAATCTTACATTTTAGTAAAAAATTCTAAAAACAACTTATCCATAGAATCTGAAATGCTGTTGATTTATGAATTTAGGCGAAATATTAAAAAATATTAAATATCAAAGATATTTTTGCTTGTTGCATAGTGTTATATATGAAATTTGTAAAAGATTGTTCGGCTATAGTAAAACTTTTAACCAAGTATCTAAGAGGAGAAAATGGCTCAGTAGGCGCAAACAAATCTAAGAATGTTAAAATTAATGCAGATGATGAAGTCTTTACTGCTTTGAACAGGTAAAAATATTCTTGCATCTGAGGATGTCTCACGAAGACTGAAGAGAATTATGCTACAAACGCGAGAAAGTTCTTGGCAATAGTATGGGCACTGTAAAAGTTACGTGCACTGCAAAAGTTAAGAAACTAAAATTCAAATATAACACGCTGGATCTTGTTTATCGAACAATATTCTCCTAAGTTTATTTATTGTACAAGCCTGGCAGAAAACATTTTGTAGAGGATGTGTTATCCAGAGTGTACATAAACAATCTAGGTTCGACCCCATCAATGGAAACAGTACATAGTGAGTTATTTCAAGCAAAGTTATCAAGTCAGTAGCGAACCCGATAAACTGCTTTAAAAGTCAAATAATAATAAAAAAACAAGACCACGAAAGTGTCTTGAAGAATTTTGTTTAATTCTCAACTGAGCCATACAATTAGGTTTGAATCATTTAAAAAATTATTGGGAAGTATGAAAACATGTGTGAATCCAAACGTTGTTAATTCAGTTCTAATGATCTATCTATTCTTGGCAAGATTCAGAACGAATTGCAAAGAATATTTCCATCCACTAGATTCGTTTATGCTCCCCAACAAGTTACTGACGTGTTTAATGAAATTGACGAATACGAAAATGTAGTCTCGGAACATAACAGGGCACACCGATCGGCAAAAGAGAATGAGACACAAATACTGAAAGACTATTTATTCCCAAAAATAAGGAAGAAACTAAAAGAAGTTGTAGCCAATTGCAAGATTTGTAAAGAGTCCAAATATAAGCGTCACTCAAAAAGACAAGAGGTAGGTGCGACTCCCGTACCAAATTATTCAGGAAAAAGATTACATATAGATATATTTATTACAGATAACATGCGTTGACAAATTTTCGAAATTCGCTATTGTAATACCAATAGCTTCAAGAGCCATTGTTCATATAAAAGAACCACTATTACAAATTTTGAAGGCCTCTAAATCGCACACCATAAAGACGTTACTACGGAATCGTTTTCAAATAGATATTTTTACGTGTCCTCCTATGCACAGTACCTCAAACGAACAAGTGGAGCGTTTTTACGATACCTTAGGTGAAATTTCGAGATGCTTGAAGGCCGAAAATAAAATTAAAGATACAGTAGATTTGAAACTGATAAATGACATAAAAACCAGAGGCAGCACAAATGTACTGCTTAAAGAAGCAAAACAAAACATCTACCAATAAAAAATTCAGGACGAAGGACAAATACGAGATTAGGGAATAAATTTTCAAAATTAACGGGTCCGCCAAATAATTTTTATTTTTTTTTTTAAAAAATGCTATAAAAAAAACTACTGAATATTTTCTCAAATTTCTTTCTTTATTTGAAAGTACAATTCCTCCGGTTAATAATGGAAAATAATTTCATTCAAATGGCTGCCTCGGCTGACCATGCAGTAGCCTACACGATCGGTCCAATTTTTAAGCACATTATCGATTGTGTGCAGCTGTATTCACTAATGGTTTCACGAATATTGTCCTTTAAAGCGTCAATTGTCTCTGGGTTGTTAGCGTAACACTTATCTTCGACGGCACCCCACAAATAAAGTCCAACGGTGTCAAATCGCAGCTCCGAGGTGGCCAAACGACATCAGCTCTGTGACTGATAATGCGATCTTCAAAAACAGGGCGCAAAACATCGAGTGTAGCTTTGGCTGTGTGGCACGTGGCGCAGTCTTGTTGAAACCAGATGTTGCTAATATCCTCCTCTTCAATTTTTGTGGACAAAAATTCGTTCAGCATGGCCCGATAGCGATCGCCATTGACTGTAACGTCCATTCCTTGCTCATTTTTGAAGAAAAATGGCCCAATTATGCCTCTGGACCAAAATCCGCACCAAACAGTGACTCGTCTTGGGTGTATCGGCTTTTCAATGTATGCGTGCTGTAAATAAGGAATTGGGTAAATCGCAAAAATAGTAATGATTGGTTTTATTTTTTTTCTATAATTTTAAATGTGTGTGTGTGTGTGAAGCCAATGATTTTTTTTTAATTTTATATACTATTTAATCACAAATCGTGTTTAATTTTCCACAATAGAAACTAATACAATACACAACTAAATGCAAAGTAATTATTCCTTCTAATTTAATTTAACAAAAAAAAAAAAAAAAAATGTTCTTCGCTTTATTAGAATTATAAATTTTACCATTTACATATTTACTCTATTTAAAAGTATTGTATGCGAGTATATACAGCGGCGGTTAAAAAAAATAGCACCACTATAGGAAAAACTATACTTCGTTTTATATCTTGAATAAAGTTCAACTGATTGAAACTGTACCACAAGATGCTTACAGGACTGCGTATTTTTATTTAAACCTTTTTATTTAAATCTGAGGAAACCAAACTACGACTTAGCAAAACCACTCATTGAATGGAAGAGAAGACAGATTGAAAGAGAAGCCCATATTTTAGAATCACATTAGATCATCGACTTTACATAGGCGTAAATATAAAGAATTTGTTTTGGCCACATGATCCACTTGGAATCTTTAAAAATGTAAAAACAAATTGTAGGTTTAGTATTTTAATTAAATAATTAAAATATTTGACTTTCTTCTAAAATGGTTTATAAGTCTTGAAAAATGGGACCTTAGATTTGAGATACGTTTCAAAAACACTATTTTTATTCATTTTTGCACATATATTATCTGGAATTACGTAATTCTTATAGCATAAAGTATTTTAAATTAAAATTTATATGAATAAATGAGTTTATTGAATTTGTATTTCTTACAAAAAACCTAGCGCATTTTTGGAAGAAAGCACTAAAGAGAAAAAATTCGACTTTTCGGTAGTTAAAATGCGCTAAATATAGCGCCAAAGGCTATATGTTATGCCTTAAGAGTTGGCCGTTAGAAAGTAATGTTTTTTTATACATGTAATGTTAAAAGTACATTAGTATATTATAGCAAGTATAGTGTGTGCACTGAATTAAAGGAATACATATAAGCTTAGTTGAGAGCTGGTCAATGGGCAACTATAGAAACTGCTTATATGGCTTTAAAATATTTTGCGGCTTTTTTTATACAGTAAGTGCAATACTTTTGAACGCATAACAGTTTTTTATTTGGTGTACAGAAAGGCAATTTTACAATCTTGGCGCTTAGTGGCATGCTGATTCCATTATACCTGCAGCGATGTCTAGCGATAGCTTCAATATGATGATGAGATTTATTCGATTTGCCAATGACAATTAGGGTTGCCAGATATAAAATTATAGTTTGTGGTAAATAAAACGCGTTATTTTACTCTTAAACTATTTAATATTATTATTATTTTATTTCCATGCTTGAAAGCATAAAAGAATCCAAATTAAATTGCGAGAAGAATTGTCTACAGTTGTGGCAGCAAAGACGACGCGAGGAATTAATATTTGTTTTCTTTTTCTTTGGTGTTCTAAAGTGTTGCCAGATTCACTCCGTTCACTAGCTGACAAACTTGGTGCTGCCACAAAATTAAAGAAACATACCAGTTGAAAAGGCAGTACATTCAATCAAAAGTCAGTACACATTAAAAAAAATATCTGATGATCTTGTACATACATATTTGTACATATTTACACCAGAAACTAAAGACCTTTAAAAAACACATTCATATTCGGGTAGGGTTGGGTCCAAAATTTAAAAAAGTACAAATGTTTTACATATAAGAAATTTGTTTATTTTTCAGAGATATTTTCATTTAATTTAATAAATAATATACTACATTTTTTAACTTTTTTTCTTTCAAATTTGAATTTTGTGATTACAAAATAAATTTAAATGTTGAAAAGGTATTTTCCACGCATACTTGCGTAGCAGGTACTGCAAATATAATGTTGCCAAGAAAATATAAATATTTTTTTTTGTTTTCCCAGAATCGAATATTTTTTGAACATTAGAATTCAGTTTTTATATACGCCGTCAATCGAATCGGTGACATTTACATTCGAAGAATTTGATTTTCTTTTTGTTTAGAATTTAATTAATTATTTTATTGAAGTAATTTGCCTTTAAGTCACTTTGTTATCTTGGAAAAATGAACAACTACTAAGCCATCCTTTTCTAATTTCTTATTCAGTATTATATCTGTAACATAGAATTAAAAGGGTCAATGGCAAAATATTAAGTTGTGAAGAAATTGCAATTTAAGTTAATTTTTATAAATAAGTTCATAATGACATTGACCAGCAAAACCCTCATAAAGTTGCTCTGGGTTAAATTACACTTTCGCTGTTTCATCAACATAAAAGAGAGAATAAAACGAAACCTAATAGAACGATTAACTCAAAACAGCAAGATATTGACAACAAATACACCAACCATGATAAGAGCTATTGAAAAGAACAATTGCGTATAAATCAGTACAATTAACAAAAATCAGTACATGTACTGATAAAAACAGTACGTCTGGCAAACCTAATGAGAATACACGTGCAAAGCGTATACAAATAATTAAGGCTGCACCATTTAGAGACCATGCCTGGCTTACGAAATTATAACCCCAAAACCATAAAGATTTTCTACACCGTCACATTTATAATAAAAGGCCAAAAGCCGGTCTACGTCTGTGGTAAAAGAACTATACTTAGCTCCGTTGATTTGTATAAATGTTTTGGAAAAAACGTAGCAACAGATAACTTTTTTTTCGTCCCTCGAAATAGTCACACAAGTAAGTTTTTAAAATATGACATTGGTTGGTACGTTAAGAAAAAATAAAAAGTTTGTACTTAGCAATATACAGCCTACAAGGTACCGGCCTATTTATTAGACTAACTTTGCCTATAACCAATGAAATGCATTACATAAAGTGTGCACCTCCTATATGCAAAATTTTTCTATGGCAGTTGTGTCATTTGTACCCGCTCTCTTAATTTTAATTCTCGTGTAACATTGTATTGTTTGGCTCTCTTCATAACCACGCTTACTAAAAGAAAAAAAAAGGAAAGAAAAAGACCTCTTTCATGCTCACTAGTATGTTTACACCAGCGTTCGGAAAACTAATATTAATGCATTTTACAATTGTGGTAGTAAAGGCTAGTTAAGACGATAATATTGGTACGAAAATTAAAGCGCATAAATTTTGTATATTTGGTAGTTATTTGTCACCCTGTCAATTCCGTACTTATTTGAGTATCTGGCAGCACTGCCAATTGAACCATCTTTGGGTAACAGAGTCTTACATGTTTAAAATTAATGGATAGAGGATATGAGACCATTTGAGACATTTTCGGAACTTTTAAACTGCAGGCAGTTAGGTATATAGAAGACTGCTTTGCCTACATAGTTTAATTATCCTTTTGTTGTCGTAAGACAAAGACTTGTTTAAGCGGAAATAAAAGTGTTGTATATACGAATATTAAGTTGTAAGCTGTGTAAAAGTTATTGTGTAGTATAATAAAGATATAACTCTGACAACAACAAAAGTAGTGTTAATTTTGTTTTAAAGCAATTTAAACGAACTCAAACCTTTTAAAATGTTTAAAAAATAACAATACTTTACGTACGTAAAATCAGATAGAAATCAGATATTATATAATTTCATCCGTATTTTAAAAATGAGAGAAAAATTATACGATAGATTTTTTACGTTTACACGATACGTAAAAAGCAAAACAAAGTAAAATTAAAGCAGCTGTTTTAAAAGAGACCAACAGTGCGAGCAAAAAAATTTACTTTTTTCTTTATTTTATTTGTTTGAATAAAAATACACGCATGATCTAACGAAGTGTGATGGTTCTTAAAAAATTAAAAAAAACGAAGAGAGTCGTAAGACTGCCAAATTTTCATCCGTATTTTCTCTCAATGTCTCTCATTGCATATTGAGTTTACACGATACTATCCGCTCTCTTCTACACAAAAACTTGATATGTCGTACGAGTGGTATTATCGTGTAAGCCCCCCTTAATTGATAGTCTCTCACTCAGGCCACTTTCCACTTGTTTTCTCTTTACTTCTCTTTGTTTATTTTTTGCCTATGCGTGCAGTGTGAGCCTTTTCTGACATTTCAACAAAAGAGGACAATAGAGCAAAAATAATACAAACATTGCAAAGTTTGACATCGAAAAACAATTAAATTATAACATTAGAGAAACAATGGTTCTGCATTGTTTACATGCTTCTATTAATTAGTAAATTCATATTCTTCTTCATATGAGTTTGTTTCCCTTTCTTTTTTGTATTCATTAAAAAAAAATTTAAGGCTTTTGTGCTTATCTCTGCAAATGTTGCTGTTGCAACATTTTTTGTCAGAAAATATAATGCCATAAGTAAATAGCAATAAATTAATTTGATTATATTTTTGTTTCTTTTAATGTTTCAAAAAGTGTTACTACCTTATGAAATTTACTTTTTTCTGGTTTTATTTCTTGTGAAGTTAATCGCATATGTTGTGTTTATTATTAACTACATATATACAATTTTTCCAATAAATCTAACAAAAATATTTCGATTGCAAGTGGAGCACTTGTTTAAAAGATAACAATTTAATTTACATTTCTGATCAATAGAATTTTTTTAATCATCGCTAGCGTAATAATTTATATATTTTAATTGAATCAGTGTTAAACGAAAGAAATCTTAATTTAGGTTAAATTGTTGAAAAAGGTTAGATTGGAAAAAGCAGAACTGCGCCAGCTAAAAGTGTTGCTCGGAATCCTGATGAGTTCATCCAAGCAGGGCTTCCACGGCGTAGACTTAAATGCACTCTGGAAATAAATGAGTCCATCCTAAAGGCCTATTACATGGTAACACGCAACGAGAATCTGACAAATTACAGGCAGCAAAAGTATGACATTTTTATTCCCTGGAATCTGGCTGACAGAAGAGCTACTATATTTAGAGATAATTTGATACCAGCATTTAGGGAAAAAATACGATTGAGAGTAATTAATTAGCAATCCCAACAGTCTTAACAACTAATAGAACACCAACCAAATACACAAGCATCGACTGATATATTAAATCCAATGGTAACTAACAGTAATGAATCAATTCCGCAGAGCCTGGAAGCCAACCATCCAATGCTAGACACCGCATCACGCCCTTTCATAGAAACAACAACGCAACGGGAAGAATATGTAATAACGACAATTGGAACAACTTCAAATGAAGCGAGAGTTAAGCGAAAACATAAACCAAGTAGGAAAATGTATCAAATAACATCAATAATCAATAGGGAAATACTACCCGCCGAAATAACACCTGAAGCTGACTGCAATTATATAGTGGTCTTAACCTACCGTGGTGTATATACCATAACACAACTGATAAAAGCCAAAAAACAGAACTCTGACGATGGAGAAAATAACCAGAGAATCCTTAAAGTTACAGTTAGCAGGAAACAGAAAAATATAAGGATGGCAAAGAAGGCTACAAGAGAATAACAAATAACTCGCGAAAGGCATTCGGATTCATCACCCACTACAACAGCAAACCAATATCAAACTGCAGAATATCCGAAGAAGGCATCCGGTACACACACAATCCGACTCTCCGAACTATGATATGGAACAACTACGGGATACTGTCCGGCAAAAACTCAGAAAATATGTGAAGAGAATGCGTAGCTATACACAAAGTCATAAAACACAACAGAGCCTGTGAGGTGAATGAAAGAGGATTTTACTATATGATAACAAAGCCTAAACAATAAGAACTCAGATCAGTTATATCAATATGGTCGATATTAAAAATTTTTGGAAGAATATCTGGAGCAAGGACGAGACGCACAACAGTGTGGATAAAAGCCCTCCGCAATAACGTGGCCAATATCACGATTATAACCACTTATACTATTATCTTCAAAAGAGCGTTAAGTAAGCTACACTACTGGAAACAACCTGGTATTGACAAGATACACAACTTTTATTACAAGTATCTCACATCACTACACCCTCAGATGATCAATATATTTAATTATCTTATGGACAATCCTGAGATAATTCCACCGCAAATGTGTATGGACATTACCTACCTTAAACCTAAAGTTAATAACCCATCATACGCCTCTCCGTTCAGACCAATAACTAGTCTAAACACAGGATATAAAATATTCACGTCCTGCATTGATTTAACCATCAGCAACTACTGTGAGAATAACAATATACTGGCAATAGAACAAAACGAGCGTAGACAAGGTAAAAAGGGCTGTAAGGACGAATTGGTGATCGATAGCGTAGTGAACAAACAGGCTATACAGAGTAAAAGGAACCTATATACAGCATTCATCGATTATCAAAAGGAATTCGATTCTGTGCCGCACTCTTGGCTCTTAGATGTGTTGGGTATTTGTAGAGTTGACATAGCACTAATAAATTGTATTAGGTATCTAATGGAACCATGGTAAAAGATACTCCACTTCCGAAACGGGGACACTAATATCACATCGGAACCAATTTAAATAAGGCGTGGAATATATCAAGGTTGTTCCCTAGCCCTTTAATGTTCTGTATAGCGCTAAATCCGCTCTCCTTATCCCTCAAACACAGCCAATATGGCTATAAACTTGGTCCAGACGGTGATAGAATATCATATTGTTTCTACATGGATGATCTAAAAATCTACGCGAGCAGAAAGCCGCACCGTGATATTCTCCTAAGAATAGTGGAAATGTTCTCTAGTGATATAACGATGAAATTTGGGATAGACAAGTACAGAACGCAGAATATCACTAGAGGAAAATACACAGTGGCTGAAAATTTCACAACCACACAACATGAACACATAACGCCCCTTTTGATGGGTGAACACTATAAGTATCTGTGTACTTTACAGCATATTACTATCGACCACAAAAATCAGAAAGAAGACATCACCAAAGACTTCATAAACAAATAAATAAAATATGTAAAAGCAAATTAAATGGCCGAAATCTTGTGAAAGCATTCAACTCCTACGCCTTACTATTGCTCAAATTTACATTCGGCATTATCACATAGTCCGAGACAAATCTAAATAATATGGATAGAAAAATCATAATAACCGTGACAAAGAATAAACATCACCATCTAAAGGCATCTGTAGAGAGAACAAATATACCAAGAAAATTGGGAGGAAGAGGGATAATAAATATAAAATAAATGCACAATCGTCAAATAGAAAAACTCGTTAAATACTTCAGAACAAGCGCAACAATGTCGCAACTATATAGAGATGCATTAAATGGTGATGATAATATTACCCCACCTAATCTTAAAGATAACAATAGTAATCCACCAACAACAATAGAAAATCTAATGGACAAATGGAAGTCTAAACCACTACATGGAAAGTATCCGAACATGATTACCCAACCTTATGTGGACACTTCAACTACGAACAACTTGCTTATGTACAGCAATATCTTTGCAGAGACAGAAGGATGGTCACACAGAAGCGCACAGAACTAATTATTTGTTTATTATTATAGTTTACAAATTTACTTTTCTTAATGGTTAATTCTAGCCCCGCTCAGCCAATGGCTTGACAACAGGAAGGAATAAAGATAACTAATACCTAAATAATCTAACCTAATACCTAATTAAATTATAAATTCATATTACTTAAAAAAATATATTTAAGACATAGTATTCAATATATTCATAGCAAACTAATAGAGAAATTTTTAATGTTTCTTTCTTTTATATATATTTTTGGTGTTAATTATATCAATTGGAAATTTGTTGAATTTTATGGGCAGAGTGATCTTGAGGGGGTTCCTTCCATATTCGTTGTGAAATTTTTCAACCTTATACCGTCTCTGCGCCCGACGTCGTGTATTATATTCATGATTTATAACGTGCAAATGTTTACTATTATTGAAGAATTTATTTGCCAGAGTTGTATGGAATAAGCCTTTAACATTCAGAACTTTTATGTCTTTAGCTATGTTTCCAGTTTTTAATGGACGTATTCGTGTGTTGTATGTATTTATTTATTGGTTATTGATGCTTATGCCGATATTTTTTGTAGTATTGTTGTTGGCGGTGTTCACAGGTTGTGTTCTTATGATGTTAGTATTTGTTAGCTGATTATTGTTCCTGTTGATACTTATAGTATTGTTATGAGTGTTGATGTTGTGTATTTGTTGCTCTTTTGTGTTGTTTCTGTCTGTTTGTTCGCTGCATATGTTAATAATTATTATGTTGTTGTTTCTGCTGACGTTGTTTAAATCTGGAATTCTTGAATTGCCCGTATCTATTTGTTAATTGTTGTATTATTGTTTATTGTGTAGTTTACATTATTGTGCTGAGATCATTCGCAGTAGTATTGTTATTATTAATTGTGTTTACGTTGTTCTGTAATTTTTCCAAAGTATTTTTAAAATTCGATTTTGAGTGTGTAGCACTGCCCCATGCAGCAATTCGATCTCTTATATAGGACTCAACAAGAGAAAAATATACTTGCCTCAGCACTCTGTATGTTGAACAGTTACTTAAGTGGTATAAAGTGTAGGCTGATTTTCGATGTGTTTTCTTAATATTTTCAATTTGTGTCCTTCATTTAAAGCCATTATCAATATAAACGCCTAGATATTTGTATGACGATACAAGTTAAATGCTTGTAGTGCACTTGTCGTCATAGATATTTGGGTGTAGCACTTGCTGGTGTAAGCATTCATTATCATGAAATTTTATATCTATATGCGAACCCGGTAAATGACGTATCTTTATATGCATGATTTTCGTCTTGGGAGCATTTATAACTAGGCCATTATCATGACCATTTTGCCACAATGTCTAGTTGTCGCTGCATATCTTTGGTAGCGGTGTTGATGTTTTTATTGGCGAAAATATTTGCAGTGTCATCTGCATAAGTAAAAGTTGTACTATCTTTAAGTACATTTAGCAAGTCATTTGCATATACTATGTATAGAATTAGTCCCGATTTTGATCCCTGTGGAACTCCATATTGATTTATTATTTCATCACTCACTATATCATTGATCTTGACACGAAAAGTTCTTAATTCAAGGTAACTTTTGAGCCAGTGTGTCAGTGTGCTTTTTGTGGAAAGTGTGTCAAAAGCCTTGTTAAAATTAATGTACAGGACTAAATATTGTAAGCTTTTGCTTAGACAATCATTTACGTAATTTGAAAAGTTTCCTAACATTTTATTTATACTTTTTCTTTTTGAAAACCGTATTGATTATTATTTATTTATTTAACTTATAATTACTAATTATAAGGTAAAATATATACAAAGGAGCAATAACAACATTGGTTAATGTTAGAATTAGTTATTATGTGTGAAAGAAGAAATAAATAAATATAATTATATTTTATTGTACAGATTTGATTTCTTAAGAAATTTATTTATTAAGTTTATGTTTTCTATAGAAGGATTGATAAGGGTTTGTATAGGGTTAGAGCTATGAATTATATCGTTCCTTGCATTAATAAGTAGAGGACATTAATATACTAGGTGTTGCGGAGTTGTAGGAGTGTTTATTATATAAGAGCAGAAGGGATTAAAATTATTATAAATAAAGAGACCATGCGTAATTCCAGTGTGTTTTAAGCATAGGTGTAAAACTTTCGAGCAAACCAATTAATTCACCTTAATCCCACAGTCCCTCATGCAGTTGTAAATTGTTTTGCCATCCTGTACCAAGTGGATGTTGACCTAAAGATATTATCTCTATCAATTAATATGTATTGTCTGTTAATTAATCGTTCGTATCCCTGCGACTTAAATTAAGTGTTGAGCAAAAAGGCTGTGTTTCTGCGTTCCGAGCTGCAATATCAGCGAATTAATTTCCTCGAATTCCACTGTGACCAGAGACCCAAATTAATCTAATGTCAGGATATCTATCCATCAAAGTATTCCTTATAACTGAGGCATAATATTCATTGTTCATCACATTAAGAATAGATTTCAAAGACGAAAGGGAGTCCGTGCATATAGCGAACATCCCCTTTTCCTTTCTAATATATTTAATGGTTTCATAAATTGCAATTATTTCAGATGAAAATCTGAGCTAAAGTCAGAAAAATTAGAGACTTTCAGAATGTTCTAGTCAGTAGTGATGTTGTAAGTAATAGTCGAATAGACCTTAGAGCCGTCTGTATATAAAAATGTATAATCTTTAAGAATGCTTAATCTTATGCTAGAAAATATTTTATTGTAGCTGGAAGATGTGGTGATAGATTTACCGAAATCGTGTAAGGTATATGGATAGAGTATTCAATGACCAAAGTGGAAGCTGTTTTAGCCTTTGTGTAAGTTTATTCAATGTTACTTGAAGGGAATTACAATTTTTGATTATTCTGAAAACTGTGGATGGAATCCTGGGAAACTTTCTGGAAAGTTTTATTTTCCTAACTATCTGTCTTAGTGGATTTACCTCATTGTATAAGAAGACACCAAAAAGTTATGTAGTAAGGACATCTCTTTGTGTATTCAAAGATCTTATGTTTGATTCGAAACGTAAATTAGCTATGGAAGTAGAACGTAGCACTCCAAGTGCTACTCTTAAACATGAGTTTACCAAAGAATTTATCTTCCTCTTTTGCAATTTTGGAGTGTATCGAAAAACTGCAGCGCATAATTTAGCTTGGAAAGAATAAGAGATTTAATTACCGAAATTAGACTGATTAGGTTTCAATTCAATTTTCTATCAGATAAACATTTTATAATATTAAGCGATGTGAGGTTGAATCTATTAGGTACTCGACATGATCCTTCCCATTGTACCGTTTATTAATAAATAGACCAAGTATGCATATTAACCTCAGTAAGAGATATATTTGACGAGCGAATTCAACATGTGTAATTTTTACGGCGACATATATGCAAGTATTTACATTTTGTTCTGGATAGATTTGCGCCCGACAAGTTGCACCAACTGTCAATATCATTAAATAGGCTATCAAGGTTCAACAAACAACGTTTTCTCCGTAGTGATCTTATTATTAAATTAAAGTCATCGGCGTATGCACAAAAGTCAATTTAATTATGTAGTGAAGTAATTAATCGAGCATAGTTTGTTGTAAGCTATAACAAAGAGGATCACAGGTAAGAGAGATTCCGTGGGATTCCATTGTGTAAGTCGAAGGGGTTAGAATATTGATTGTCGACACGGACTATAATCTTCCATTTTGTCATAAAATTAGCAATATACCCCATCATACAAGGTCCAATTTTCTATTCAGCCAACTGATCAAGTATTGAATGACTAGTTATTAAAATTATTATAAAAAAGAGACCATGCGTAATTCCACTGTGTACTAAACGTAGGCGTAAAACTTTCGTGCAATCCAATATATTCACCTTAATCTCATAGTCCTTCATGTAGTTGTAAATTGTTTTGCCATCTATATACCAAGCGGATGTTGACCTAAAGATATTATGTCTATCAATTAATATGTAATGTCCAATTTTATCAAACGTTCATTCAAAGTCTAACAATACAATTGTCGCATGCTTACGTGAGGAGAGGCAATTAGCAATCTGATAGTCTACATATAGTAGAGCATGAATTGTCGAGCTTCCCCTTCTAAAACCAAACTGCTAGTTTTGAGCAGTTTGTTGGAAGTAACGAACCACCATAACCTATTAGGTATTATCTTATCTAATACTTTAGATAAACAAGAGTTCAAAAATATTGGTTGGTGTGACGTAATTTTTGTCTTATCATTACCATGTTTTAAAATTGGTATTAGAACGCTATTCTTAAATTGCTGTGGAATATAATTATCAAAAATTTTGTTATACAATTTCAGAATACGTCTCTTTAAATGACTAGGTATCATTTTCAGCATTGTGTAAGATATTCTGTCCATACCAGAGGTTTTACTATTTAGTTTTCCTAAAGTTGAAGTGAGCTCAATAAAGCTAATATTGGATACAATCCTGATGACATTCTCACATGGGTCAATCACTCTTAACTTTGATAACGCAGTCCGTTTCCCAAGTAAAAAATTGTAAGAGAAATCAAGTCGTCAGAAATTTCAGAGCAAAACTCCTTGTCTATTTCGCTCCTATCACTAATTAGAGTATCTGGATTAGATAAGGAGGAGACACAGGGAATATTATGTTTCGCTTTGTAGCCAGTAAAATTAGGGATATTAGACCAAATTTCACCAGTAGGAGTTTTTGGGATATAGTGGACGTCAAACTTATAATAGAAAATCTCTTCGCCTCCTTTATCTTCTTTTTATAAATAGCATTTGACCTTTTATATAAAAGTAAGTTGGATTGTACCATGTTGGCAAGACCTGTTTTTTTTAATTTAAAGCTTTTCAAGTTCCTTTTTCCACCATGGAATACTTTTTGGACTAAATATAATTTGAGAGTTCGAATAATTGGCAGATTGCAATATAATTCTACATATGTTTGCTGTCTCCTTATTTATATTATCAGATACAGGCATATTTATGTCATATTCTGCACAAAGTTTTCTAAACTTGGTCCAGTTTGCAAGATTTGTGTTAAATCGTGGTCTATTTATGCAATAATTTACTACATTTGCAGGAAATAATCTAATAATTATGGGAAAGTGATCACTTCCACATAAGTTTCGCTCAGTTTTCCATTGAGCCACGGAGGCAAGAGCTGGTGAACAAAGCGAGAATGTACCATGAGTGTTTAGATGAGTCGGAGATTTATCGTTCAAAGGTACCAAGTCCGATTTATTGATAAATTCCGCTAATATATTATCTCTCCGACTATTCAAACCCCAGTTAAAATCTTGGCTGTTAAAATCACCAGTAATGAGAATCGGTAAGCTCGATTTAATAATGTTGCCCAGATTCCTCTAGCTAAGACTTCCCGACGGACTAATATATGCGTTGAATACATTACATTCATTCCTCGATGTGGCTTCAATGCAAAGAGTATCAAAGTCATTCGCCACAGAATTCAGTCTATGTTGTATTGATTTGAGTACTAAAATGGCAACACCAACATATCTTGTTGTAGAGGTATTTTTATAATACAAATTATAGTTTATAGGAATAAGGATGGAATTAGTTGAGTGGAAGTGAGTTTCTTGATTGCATGTAATTTTTGGGAAATAAGATTTGATTAGTATTTGTAATTCGTTGTAATTATTTAAATAACCGTTCATGTTCCATTGAAGAATCTTAAGAAACATTATGCATAAAGGCCAATGTTACTATGATGAAATGTTAATAATTTATAAATATGTTTCTGTAGATTAGTGCGGCCAGCCTTAATAATAATAATTTTTGTTAACAGAGCTACATTAACATAGAATGTAAATAATAAGAATAAAGTATTTCATATTTAATCCATTCAAGAGATAATAAAATAATATTTGTTTTGATGCATATTAAATTTGATCAAACGATCAAATCGCGAAGACCTACTACTCTAAAGGCGCTAAAAAGCCCTAAATTATATTTTGCAAAATATTTGTTATCAAAACGCGTTGTAAAAAAGCGTTAAACATATTTAAAAACAGAAAAATATACTAAAATTGTAAATAAATTTATATTCATAAAAACGACTTAGAAGAAAACAGCAACTTAAAATCTTTTTCTCTATTTTTGCATTCAGGTGTAACATTAAGCAATTATCTATCAGAGGTTGTAGACAAGGTTGTGTTCTTTTTCCACTATTGTTAAAAGTTGTCCTCGATTGGGTACAACGTAGTATAGCCTGGCGACTTAACATAAAGTTAGAAGACCTGTATTAAGCAGACGATATCTATCTCCAAGCTCAAAGACATTGCGAGATACAATAAAAGCTGAATTTTATACCGGTGGAATAATCATCTTGCTTTGGGATAAACATCTATAAAACCAAAATTATGCAAATCATTGCTAATAGCACAACGATCTTCCGAATTACAAACAGAAATTTGGGAGATACTCCGTTTTTTGCTATCCCTGCAGTATGCTTACTACGGTCGACGATTCCAGTGCTGACATTCAGAACAGATTGAATCTAGCCAGCCAACCTTTTGGCCGACTGAATGCTATAGAGCTTTCGCCATATATCTCTTCGAAAACAAAAATTAACATCTTTAACTCGTGGTTGAAGTCTATTTTTGTATAGTTGCGAGTTATGAAATGCGGATGTGATTGATGTCAATTGCATTCAAGCATTTATAATCCGCTGTCTACGTGGCAATTGAAAATACATCTGGAAATTATTCTGTGAGAAAGAAACGGAAATGTATTGTGCATACTCAAAGGAATCAAAATTAAGACTTTGCGTAATTTACTATTGAATGAAATTCAGCAGGTGGGGCCAGATTAGATCATGGACTTTAGATCGGTGGAAAGAATTCGTTATGGCTCTATGATCCACTCTGTATTTTTACAGGATCTAATAATAACAAATTACAACTTAAGTATTGTAATTATTTAATAAGTCTTAAAAAGTCTTAAAAGTCTTAAAAAATGGGCCCTTAGTTTTGATATATGTACGTTTCAGAAACACTCTTTATACTAATTTTTGCACAAATATTATCTAGAACAACGTAATTTTCACAGCATAAACCACTTTAAGTCCATAGATTATAAGAATTAATGAGTTTATTGCATTTAGACGCTTTAAATTTCTTATACAAAATTGCAAATAGAAAGCGCTAATCTTTTTGAAAAAAACGCTAAAGAGAAAACATGCGACTTTTTGGGAGTTGAAACGCGCTAAATATAGCGTGAAAGACGCTAAATGGGCAACACTGTTGAGATCGCATTTTGTTAAAGATAATAAGGAAGAAAATATCATATTAATTGCTCTTAGAGATATTATAAAAAGAGATATGTTGATAAAGTTGAAACATTTGACAAACAAATTATAGAGAATGTTTACTAAATTAAAGTAAGATGTAAGAATAGCGTCAATGTTGTGCATACGTATGGTGGTTAGTATATATATATATATATATATATATATATATATATATATATATATATATATATATATGTATATATATATATATATATATATACATATATATATATACTTATATATAATATATATATATATATACATATATATATATATGTAATATGTATGTATATATATATGTATATGTATATATATATATATATATTATATATATGTATATATATATATATATATATATATATATATATATATATACATATATATATATATATATATATATATATAAAGGTTGAGCATCCCTGCGTTTATTACATCGCTAAAATAAATAAAAAAAAGCTGCAAGAACTACTATACGTGCTGTTCACAAATAACCAAATCTACAACAACAATCATTAGCGACGATAAATTAAATAAATATAACACGGCAACAACAATAATAAAGCAGCAAAGAAAACGAATAACAGACAATAAACAAGCAACAACAAATACTAAGAGCTAAAAGAAGTAGATGTTTACATTCGCGTGGCTATGTAAGAACTAAAAAGAAAATAAAAGAAAGAAATGGAATCCACCTGAAATATCGAGAGGTTCGAGAGTTTTCGCTATTATGTTTACTCAGGCATATAAAAAGCACATCGATGCGAACAGCAATCAGTTTATGTGTCATAAAGTCAGCGAGTGTAGTTTAAGTAAAGTAAACTCAGTGAGAGCAGTTTGTGTGAAGAGAGTTTATAAGGAGTAAACTCGTGAAGCTATTAGCGAAGTAAAAAACCAGTTTAGTTTTAGCTAACTCAGTAAAGAGATTTAAGTGTGGTTCACCTCTGGTTGAAAAGGTTGTGATCTAACCTAAGTTATAACTACGATGGGGTTGGAAGATCTTTAAGTTGAAAGATCTGTCGAGTAATTTTTGTTGTTTACAAGATTGTAAACAGACAGAGTAATTAAGAATAAAAATTTTTATTGCCTGCAAAAAGATTACAAGCAGTGGTGCACAAAACTCTGTTGAATAAAGGATTTTTAATTAAAACCAAACACAAAATTTATTATATTTTAACTACAATCTACGAACTCATAAAAACACATTTTTAAAAAGGTGAAAACATATAAGGTAAATATATATATATATATATATATATATATATAGGTATATATATATATATATATATATATAGGTATATATATATATATATATATATATATATATATATAGGTATATATATATATATATATATATAGGTATATATATATATATATATATATATATAGGTATATATATATATATATATATATATATATATATTTACCTTATATTAAATACAATTTATATTTTACCCATTATACTTGATTTTAGAGTGGCCTGTTCGATATTGGTTTTTAATTTCCTGGAAGCATTTTTGGGTAAGATTATTGGTCGGTTTTCAGGTGTTATTTGTGATGAAGCACTTAAGAGTGTTTCCATTTCTGTTAGCGAAATGTCAATGTCGCTAAAAATGTCAGAATAATCTTTTATGACACGTTGTTGAAGGTGGCATATTTGTTGACGTGGTTGGTTTATTTAGGGCATTATCTTTAATTATAGTTGAACATGAAAAGCTTTGAGGGCAGCGTCTTTGTTTGTGTATTATTACGGCTTTTTTTCCCAACTTTTTCGATAGTTGAGATGGCCCGTATTTCTTCTTCTTTAAAAAAATAGGGCAGCGATTATCAAAAGAAGTATGCGTTGTGTCTTCCAGGTTTTCACGTTCGCAGTTTATGCATGCTGGTGGCAGTAGATATTTTTCTTTGATTTCTTCATTAGTGTGAAAGGAGTTGGAACAACTAGAACAAATTTTTTCATTTTTACATACTTCAGTTGAGTGTCCGTACTCTTAGCATGTTTTGTATTTTAGTGGTAAAGAATTCCAATATCAGACGGTAAAGTAGTGGAGGCGAAAGTTAGCACTATAAGTCCAGTTTTCTATCGGTATTTCTTCAAATTTTTTTTGACATGGATTACATTTTGCGACTTTAATTCTTCTAAAATTTCATTCTCTTCTATTCGCCGTAAGTTATTGAAGTAAATTACACCTTTTGCGAAATTTAATCCTGGGTGTTCTTTGATTTCATTTATAATTTAGGGATAAAGAAGTTAATTGAATCAGCTTATTTGCTTGAAAATATGAATTCGTTTGTATAAGTATGGATCCACTACGTTAGTTTTTGCACTGCAGTACTTCACCGCCGGCAACACTATCAGCTACTTTTTTGATTAAAAATGGGGAAACATTAGAAAGTGAGTCAGGACTAATTTTTCTTTCCGTTATCAAGAATTTTTCACCGGATGAGAAAATAGTAAGAGTTTAGTCTTATCAAAAGTTAGCAGTGAGAGTAGACGCCCACCATGATCTGAAGGCTTAGTTATTGCACAATTTTATGCCGAATTGTAACGACTTAATTTTTATTTTTAACAAAATTGATGATAATTACTAATAATTCAGTATTTTATTGTTTGAAATAGGCAGTGCTTGTGAATTTAACCTTTGTTGGTTTTAAACAGAACACATTTAGAACACTATCAACAAAAACGCGAGGTAGGTCTTTACACAAAAAGATCTGAGTATTGACTGATTATTATTTATTATTTTGTATTTATTTAGCTAGTTAGTTACGACGGGTAGCCAGACAGGTCCAGCCCACCTTAGTCCAATATTGATGCCACTTTGATACCCATCGGTAATCCAGAAAATTAACATATGTCCGCGTCCCGATCCTATCCGAACCAACCGGACGCATGCACAAAAGAAGAGATGCTGCCGATATTCACACTGGCCAGATCCGACAAGGCATCCACAAACGGACTGCCAAGGAAAGCAGTCCTAATGTTCGAAAGACTCGGGCACTGGCATAGGAAGTGCCCGATAGACTCCTCTTCCTCCTCATCCTGACAATCCCTACAATAGTCATTGAACGGCAGACCCAATCTCCTAGCGTGCGCATTAGTCACCCAGTGCCCAGTAATCACAGCCACAAGAGTTCGCAGCCGAAGCCGCGGCATCCCTACATCCCCGAGCGAGCCTGATCATATATCACGTGGTTTCATCATCCCAACATGTGTCCTGTCCAACATGTCCAGAAGTCTGCAAGAGGAGAGTGGCATCCCAACTGAGTGGTCTACCTCCTCATTTATGAGGAGAGAGCCAGCTCTCACAAGTCCGTTTGCCACACAGATCCCCGGTTGTCCGATTGACCTCTTCCCAGATAATCTTCAGGTCTGAATATGTGGGGGATTTAGACCCCAGGGTTTCTCAGCGGCCCTACGACAGGCGTACAGCGCAACATTCGCCCTCGTCGCCCTCGCACGTGTATTTGGTAGCCAGGATAGCTTGGAATCCAGGATTATCTCCAGATACTTCGCGCTATCCGACAGCCCCAGCTTAACGCCGTGCAGACGCGGTAGGGAAAAAGATGGAACTTTGTACCAGCAGGTGAATAGTGCTAATTCCGTCTTTCCCGGGTTAATGTTCAGCCCACTGTCAGTACTCCAACGACTGAGAAGGCCCAGAGATGTTTGAAGGCGCTGCGATATTGTGTCAAGAAATTTTAGCGACACAGCCACAGCAGCATCATCCACATACGCTACAGTCTTGAATCTATCAGAATCCAAGCCCCTCTCAGCCACCCTGTAGACGGCAGTTGATCCCATAATGGATACAATGACCCTGTTGGTCAGGAATCGCCCTATAAATCTTACAACAGACCAATGAGCATGCAGTGCCACCAGACCCTACCTAATCGCCTCCGGTGTCACATTGTTAAAGGCCTCCTCTATATCCAGGAATGCCACTAGAGCATACTCCCTGTGCTCGAGGGCATTTTCAGTATACTCCACAAGCGAGTGAAGCGCAGTCTCAACAGATCTGCCCCTAGTGTAGGTATTTTGGGACGCAGATAATAGGCCAGGTTCTATCGTACTGCGAAGATGCAAGTCGACCAACCTTTCCAAATTCTTCAGAAGAAAAGAAGAAAGGCATGGAATTTACAAGCTCACGGTTGGAGGAGAAAAGGCATCAATCGATTATGTACATAGTGTGAGTGCACCTAAAGTCGGCATGTACCAGTAGTCTGCAATTTATGTGTTTATACTTAAATAACTAAGAATAAAAGTAATTATGTACTAAAGTAAAGCTATATGAAATTATAAATATTCTCAGCTTTCTATATGTTAAAAACAATTTGAGCTTAGATAAGTATTTTTGACAGTATTTTCCTCTAGTTTTTACGAAAACTTAGTGGGAATGCCGAATAAATAATATCAATAATTACTTTAAAATAATCAATTTTCAATCGGAAATTTTTTCTGGAGGCAAAAACTGTTAAAATATGGCTATAAAAATGAAAGAGCTGAAAAAAAAAAAAATATATATATATATATATATATATATATATATATATATATTAGTGTATATTATATATATATTTGGACTCGTGTGGGAGGTTTTACTCCCTACCAAGATTTTCCACAACCGGCCTGTCTCGGAGTGTTCTTCTACACTGCTACAGACGGCAACTATTTATATTCGGAGGATCCGGAAAAGTGCGGGACAGGATGTTGCGATGCTCAGCCCAGTCCGTCTTCCTCCTGTTCTGAAAAACCCTAGTCCTAGGCGACTTACCGCAATCTCGACATCAATATACAGAGAAGGAGCATTCCCCAGAAACCCTCCGTTCACTTACCAAATCTGAGTGCCTGGAACTGGCCAAGGTCACATCAAGAACCTCCCTTCTCTTCGAAACTACAAAGGTAGGTTCCCTGGCCAGTCTTCATTATACACCACAAAGGATAAAATCAAAAAGAGACTCACCCCTTGCGTTCATGTCGAGCTTCCCCAAGCAATGTCGTGTGCGTTGACATCAGCCCTAATAATAAGCGGCGTATTTCCAATTCTCGCCGCACTTGTCAAGTCACGAACCTTTTCATTTGGTGGAGGTTCGCTATGGTCGTGGGCCATGTAACTTGAGACCACAAAACTGGTACCAAATCCAGTCTCCCAGGCCGCCGCAACCGTATCCTCATTGCTGTAATCAGATAGGATGAAGGCACTCAAATTCTTGCTTGCCACAATGCACTATCTGACCTTCCCTGACCCCGCAATATGTAGCAGTTTATAGTTCTCCGCACGTAGTCCATAGACCCTGTCACTAACTATGCAGGGTTCCTGAACTAGTGCCAGTTCCACTCCTCTCTCAATTAAGCGCAGTCGATGCTGCTTTAGAATGGTGAAACTTAACCTGAGTTACCTTCACCATTATTGTCTTTTAGGATGATAGTGACGTTGACGTCGTCATGGCCAGATTCCAAGAGGGCGTCCTAGTCAACCACTTCGTCCATTGGCTCAAGAAGATCACCCAGAAATGTTTCCTCTTGCGCGAAAGAGCTAATGATCTCGTCACAAGACATATCCTCCGGAGCAGGATCTTTCTCGTCCTGAACCGGTTTTTCCCTGCTCCCCCTGGTAGCTATGTAGAAAAATCGACTCAAAACCGTAGTAGATCTTTCCACCTTTTTTCCGTAGAGGTGGCAGAGACTCCTTGTTCTGGAGGAGAATTATCCTTCTGGATGAGCCATCCCATGCAGAGACCCTGGCAACCATCATGTGAAGGGATATCAGGGTTACCGCACCGTATGAGGTCGGAGGGTTCGTCGGGAATTCGGGCAATGCCCTAGGCTGATGAGGAATCTCCTCCCATAGGACCTCTAAAAGGGCGATCGCCTGTTTTAGAAGCAAAACCAATTGCTCGTTTGAGCAAGCCATGAGCTTAACGCGCCCGCGATACCATCCAGCTTATATTTATTTAAGAAAATATTTAATATAGAAAAAACAATATTTGCTAGAAGATTATTTAAGAATATATTTAAACTTCTAGCTAACACTTCTTCCAATATTTTCTCCACTGCAAAAAGTAAAGCAATAGGCCTCTAGTTGTTGTAATCATTAGTAGCACCATATTTGTAGACTGGTCTGATAATTGACACTTTCAAAATATTTGGAACAATCGCGCTTTGTATACTACTATTAATTAAATTTGTTATTATTGGTGTTATTAAGCTAGCACTCAGCTTTAAATCCTTTGGTCTAATACGGTCAATGCATGGATCTTTTCTGATATTTAAGGTTCTTAAAATATTATAGATTTCATCTTCACAAGTTTGTGGTAAATATATGCAATTTGGCTGTGAGGCTTGCACAGTATTGAGTGTTTTAATGTCACAATTGTGGACTAACTTATTAACATTAGAATTTCTGCAAAGCAGTTAAAGATATATAATAGCTATCCAGGATGGTACATACTAAAAATTATAGGAAATATATATTCCGCGGCATAATGGTCACAACTGATAGTTGACGGAGATGTGGCAGCAGCTTGGAGACAATCCCCCATTTGCTCAATAGTTGTACAACATTACTCCAAAGTCACTATAAGCAAAGACACGACAATGTTGGAAAAATAATATATAAATATAAACGTAATAAAACAACTTCATATCTCTCTCACCAATACGCATGTACCAAATAGACCCGATATGGTAATCATAGACAAGCAAATGAAAATAGCCCAGATAATAGATTTCGCAGTACTCTACGACAACAATATGCAAGAAACAATAACCACAAAGAATAACAAATACCTACAATTAACTCAATATATTAAGAATCCACAGAACTTGGTTCGCGTAGAAATACTGCCCATTATAATAAGCTCCCTGGGAATAATACCCATGGAAACCACAAGTGCAATAAGGAGGTCAAAAGTTTTATTTCGAAATTGCTACTTTTTTATTTCTTCTTAAATAAAACACTTACTATTTTTAATTTTACAGGATAAAATTATTTTATTTCCAAGTATAATTTATTTATATTAATTTGTATTTTAAATACTTTAATTTTAATATAATTTTAATTGAATATACAATTTCGAAAAGAGCACATCTCGCATATTTTGGCAAATGCGTTTATTCGTATTAATAAGTCCCAAATGCTTCTCTGCAGCTACTAAGCTTGAGGAACTGACATCCCTAGCATTCTTTCTACTTTAGACTTTATGGCAGATAGTTCACAACTCTAAGAGATGTGCCCTTTTCGAAATTATTGTTTAAACATAGAGTACAAAAAAATGCAATGCAACTTCGCTTTTTTGTTTAACGCGCGAAGCCGTTCATTTTTCTTCTTCTTCTTTCGAGCTTGTACAGACAAAGTACCTATTAATTATCTGAAAATTACAGATATTGTAAAACTCAAGCAATTTATACCGGCAGAATTTACAGAATTTTATGACGAAATACTGCAATGGCTAACTACAAATGAAGAAGAACTTCCTGAAGAAGGTTTTTGATAAAAGTATAGTATTTTTCGTAGAAGTATTGCCTATAAATTTTTTATACCTAAAATAAAATTTTCTGTAAATTAATATATTTTTTTTTCGTTAAGTTTTGTATACTCGATACCATAAACTTCGAAAAGGGCACATCTCATTAATTTAAAATATATACAAACATATATAATAAAGTCAATATCCAAATTTTTCTGCAATTTTCGGTTACAAATTAGCCCCAAAATATAATCCGTATAAAATTTTTTGAACTATTATACTGCATTCAAAAATAATTCGTTTTTTTATTTCCAGTAAACTTTAAACATTCGGACATGTGCCCTTTTCGAAATTGCACATTTAATTATATTCTAAATTAATTTTATTTGCTTTAACTTAAAATAACTTTTTAAGTTTATTAAATGTTTATAATTCTTTATTTTCTTAATTATAAATTTACTTATTTAATTTTAAATTAAATTTTATTTAAGTTTATTTTTAATTTTCTTTTTTTTTTTAACACGGTATTTTTAAAGTAATTTTTAATTTTAAATATTCCTTTTAAGTTCTTATTTAGATAATTGTTATAACTTTCACTTCAGAACTGAGAATACCTTTCCCTTGGCAATTAGCTTTATATATATAGTATTAATAATTTAACAACTTGTATATATATAGGTAAAAATCATCATATAAGTGTTAACTCAAAGTTAACGAACTCTTTTTTGATAAATAAACAATAAGTAGAAATTTTGCGACATACTAATTCAGCGTATTTTGTTAATTAAGTCAAAAAAATTTAATTTAGTTATATCACAATATTTGCAATAATGCAAGCATTGCTTAAATGGTAACTCACGCCACTTTTAGATTTAGGTCATTTAGTTTTAATATAAATTAAGAATTTTTGTAATTTTTTTTTTTTGAGTTGTGTTTTTAATAAAGAGGCGGTTACATTGACCGCGGAAAAAATTAATTTTTTTTTAGAATTTTTATTTCAAAATTCTTAAGTGGCGCCCGAGCAGAGTCGGTCGGTCCCGTGAACAAAAAACTGGCGCCCGAAGTAAAATTGAATACGTGATAAAGGCTCCCTAGTAGCTACTGCAAAACGGAGGCATACGACGTGCCAGCCTTATCGTAAAGACAAAAAAAAAGAAAAAATATTATCCTTGGAAGAGAAAAACAAATGTATGAAACATTCTTAATTAAGCCTGGTAGATTTAAGGCCTCTAATTTCAAATATAGCGCCAGAAGTTTTTAGGCGACAAGGACCGCAGGTGGTACAGGATGCTTTTAACCCTCGTACTAACTTGACAGACACTGTTGACCAACAAATGGACAAACATGCTAATGACTTAAACGACATATACAAAATACCAGACGTTGTAAAATGCTTAAAAGAGTTCTCTGGGCAGCCAGGAGAATTCAACTCATGGAAGAAAAGTGTAGAGAGAATCTTATATACTGACGAACCAATTAGGGGAACACCCAAGTATTACGGTATACTTAGCGTAATTAGAAATAAAATAACGGGTAACGCTGACGTGGCGTCTAATAACACATTACGGTTAAACGGGATTTATCCACTCTTGAGTACCAATGACTACTTTGGTACAAGGTAATAAAAGCATTCAGGAATTCTATCAGAAGGTAGACACTCACCTTTCCCTGATATTGAATAAACTGGGATGTCTTCAAATGGGTAATGAGTCGCTTAGCTTGCAAACTAAATCATATAAAGACAAGGATGTGGACACCTTCGTAAAGGGCTTAAATGGTGATTTGCCTCGGCTATTGGGAATAAGAGAACCTACCGACTTGCCTCAAGCACTTCACCTATGTCTTTAATTGGAAAATCAAAACTTTCGTGCAAATCATGCTAATAGTGCCGGAAGGAATAAGCCCCCACATCTGCCGCCAAAGCGAAACTTTGGAAACTCGCAAAGACAAACACCTTACCCCCAATTAGCCTATATATCACGTATGGGCAAACCTAAGCACCAAACATCCCAGCAAATACAAACCCTCCTCGCCCTACTAAGCCGCAACCACGGACAGAACCAATGGAAGTGGACCAAAGTCTACGGAAAAAACGCATAAACTATATGAACAGACCGCAGCAGAACCAATTTTTTGGAAAAAGACCAAATCAAGAAGGAAGAAACGAGCAGGGTGATGACGAAAAATTACCATATGGAAAACCAAGCGGTATCCATTTTTTAGCATAACAAGCTCTTCGTTGCCTTACTTCGAAGTTAGGATGGAGAGCGGGAACATATTGAAGTTTTTAGTAGACACCGGTTCCAGTAAGAATTATATTAAACCAAACCTAGCCAAAAAACGCATTCCAAATGAAAACCCTTTTTTTGCGAAATCTATCGTCCGGGATATAAAAATAAGTGAGAATACTTATGCAAAACTTTTTAAAATTAAGAAAGAATTTTTATTTAATGCCCTCGTTAGAAACGTTCGATGATATTCTCGGGAACGATACTCTCAGGGAACTGGAGGCAACAATCTTTACAAATAAACATTATATGATACTAAGAAATGGATTCAAGGTGAGTCTCAAACAACTCGCTACTCAACATGTAAATGCTATAAATATAAAAGAAGATAACATGTCTCCAGGACAAAAGGAAAAAATGAAAAAGATAGTAAATTCTCATCCTAATCTTTTTTGTGAACCTCTACCACGAAAGTTGTGGGTGAATTAAGAAACACAACTGACCATCCCGCATATATCAAATTTTACCCATATCCTGCATCACTTAAAACGGAAGTGGAAATTCAGGTAAAAAATTATTAACTGATGGCATTATAAGACTATCAAGATCACCCTTTAACTCCCCAGTATGGATTGTGCCGAAGAAAGCAGATTCGGCTGGAAATAAGCAGTATCGCATGGTGATTGATTATAGGAAGTTGAATTCAATCACTATCGCGGATAGGTACCCAATTCCCGAGATATCGGAAGTAATCTCTCAACTCGGCGCTAGTAATTTCTTCTCAGTGCTCGACCTCAAAAGTGGTTTTCATCAGATTCCACTAAAAATATCCGATATGGAAAAAACCGCATTCAGTATAAATAACGAAAAATACGAGTTCACGCGTCTCCCATTTGGTCTCAAGAATGCGCCATCAATTTTCCAGGGCGCACTTGACGACATCGTACGTAAATATATAGAAAGATGTTGGTATGTTTATATATACGACATCATTATCTTTAGTTAAAATGAGGAAGAACATTTTGAGCATTTGGTAAATAATTTTGAGCATTGGAAGAATCCAATCTGGAGGTCCAATTGGACAAATGCAACTTCTTTCAGAAAGAAGTAGAGTTTTTAGGATACATCATCACAAGTAAGGCCATAAAAACTAATCCAGAAAAGGTTAAGGCCATAAAAAATTTTCCACAGCCTAAAACACTCAAGGAACTCCACAGTTTTCTTGGAATGTCAGGGTATTACCGGCGTTTTGTCAAGGATTATGTAAAACTTGCTAAACCTGACATCCCTTTTAAGAGGGGAAGGAGGTTGTACCTCCAAAAATAGGTCAGCAAAAGTAGAAATCCTTCTGGACTAGGAAGCTGTCGAATCATGTCGAAAATCAGTAAAAGGATATAATTTTTCCATACACACAGTCACGGGGAAAAGGCCGATAGAAACATTCTTCGGCAGACGTGTCAGTAGCGACCCCGGATTACTCGAAAAAGAAAGGAATGAAACAATACAAAAACTTGCACAAAAGCAGCAAGCCAATTTGAACTACCATAATGCGAACCGTTCACCCCCAAAAGAATATACTCAAGGAGAGGAAATTTTTGTAAAATAAATAGGAGAATAGGGAACAAATTATCTGCCAGATATAAAAAGGAGTTAGTAGCGGAAAATTATAACACTACAGTTGGAACAAAAAGTGGCAGAATAGTACACAAGAATAACATAAGACAATCTTAAAAAAAAAAACAAAAAAAGGCAACTTACTCTAATTCCTTTTTTAGGTTAAAATGCAGACCTTGACTGTGATACTGACCTTAGTCCTATCAGCACAAGCGCAACAATTGGACATACACGACTCAACGAATAACAACGGCTGTATACCAATAAAGACGGGGGAACTAAAGGAAATAAATCATTATGACAAAGTCTTACATTTCATCAATCTGAAATCATATGAGAAGACCATGATAGCAATTTTCTAAAACATTAATACTTTAAAAACCACAACCTTTGAGGACAAAAGACTTCTGGAAACTATTAACAAAGATTTAATTCTTTTACAAGCAAAGATAAATAGTCTACAAGTGCATCAAAACGAGGACTGGTGAACATACTAGGGAAGGGACTGAAATACATAGCAGGGTCTAGGGGCAATAACGAGAAGTTGATAAATGAGGCGTTACTAATGACACTCTGACTTACTAATGACACTCTGAAAAACTTAATTCATGTAAATAATTTTATCTCAGAACAAATAACTAACATTACACAGCATATAAATAAGCAACAATTACTTATTAATGGCTACATAAATAATTTTAAGGAGCAATCACTAAATAGGATACAAACGTCAAAAGACCGAAGTAAAGTTTATTGAACAGGCCTACATAATCGACAATGACATATCACTTTTAAAGAACCATATGGACGACATAGGACAGATACTATTTTCAAGCAAACTGGGATAATCCGATATTTTGACGCAGAAAGAAATTGACTTAATATCTGATTTTGACAGTTACAGAAACATGAAAATTGCAGTAATTTTTGATAATGATAACATTATACTTACTATACTCATTCCCCAATTTTCTTCCAACATCTTATCAAGAATAAGATTTGAACCTCTTCCCGGACCCATGAATAGATCTCTTGTGCTTAGCCAGCATGAAATGCTTATCGATAATAATAATAACATTTTTGAAACAAATATAAAAGATAATTTAGAAAAAAAAATTGATTAAATTGGAAAATAAATGTATAGGGAACATACTTAAGTTTCAAGAAGGTCACGGCGAGCTTGAACTATTAGAAAAGTCACTGGCGACAGGGATAATAGTCTTTAATAATTTTAATGCAAAAGTAATACATAATTGTAATAAATTAAAAATAAGACAAACGGGTACATTCCTTGTCGAATTTGAGAATTGTAAAGTTGAAGTATTCAATACTACTTACACTAATATTAATATCAAAACACACGAGACATTTATGTAGGAAAAACATAACAATGCTTGATATGAAATTGGAAAATCTATACGTTAAGCAATTAAATCATGAAAACGAAATTAAATTATTAATGGATAAAAATATAAACATCCTAAGTACAAGCATAGATGTTTTAATTTTAATTATTATAATTTTAATAACTTTTATCGCTTTTTTAGTTGTAAAGTATAAGCAAAAACTCTATTTAGTACCAGGTTGTAGAGAAAACAAGACAAATGGAAAACCTGAACCATATGTCAAAATCTCGGTACCTCAGCTAAACATCCCACAGCGATTGGGGACAATCGATCTAAGAGAGGAAGAGTTAACTCAAACAAAGTTAACAAACTCTTTTCTGATAAATAAACAATAAGTAGAAATTTTGCGACATACTAATTCGGCGTATTTTGTTAATTAGCGTATTTTGTTAATTAGATCTAACTCAAACAAAGTTAACAAACTCTTTTCTGATAAATAAACAATAAGTAGAAATTTTGCGACATACTAATTCAGCGTATTTTGTTAATTAGATCAAAAAAATATAATATAATTATTTCACAATATTTGCAAAAATGCAAGTATTGCTAAAATGGTAACTTATTCCACGTTTAGATTTATGTCATTTAGTTTTTTTATAAATAAAGAATTTTTGTAATTTTTTTTTTTTGAGTTGTGTTTTTAATAAAGAGGCGGTTATATTGACCGCGGAAAATTTTTTTTTTTTAGAATTTTTATTTCAAAATTCTTAAGTTAACTAAATTATTCCAGTTGATAACGATCATGTTGTGCATGTCAAAACATAATCACATAGCAACGCACTTGATCATGTTTGAGCATGTCGAAACATGGTCAGCTAGCAACGCAGTAGAGTTATATATGTATTAATTACAATATTCCTATCATATATTTAACTATAATTTGTATAGTCAAAAGAAAACTCACGCTTAGTAACAATAATAATCGTATATATGGGATTTCAGAATTATTACTTTAATAATGTAAAACTTATACATACATTAGCAAGTAACAATACTGTTCATGTTTAAGCATGTTCGATCATGACCAATTATTTGCGTTGTGATAAAAATAGAACACAAAACAAAATTGATTGGTCGTTTGCGAATTCCATAAAAAAATATATAAAATATTAATTATAATATTAACTAATAATAATATTATAATAATAATAATATTAACTTGAATATTTTAATATGTACTATACACAATTTGCACATAACTCCCCCGCCGTTTGATTGAAGATCCGGCTTCAAAAGTTCTTTATGTCTACTGTTAATCAAATTCTAAGAAAATTAAAACATACAAAAATTATTTTTCCATAACTTTTTCATAGCATTTTTATTTAATATTTAATAATAATAAATTCTAGTGTAATTTTATTGTTTAATTTTAAATTTACAAAAGATATATACTTAAGTACATGCATATTTGTATTTACATACATATGTATGTATATATATATTTTATAATTATGATTGTAAATCATATGTATATGAAGTTGTATGATCATTTTATATACTTTTTTATTTATTTTTTGTTCATTTCCAATTACTTAGGTGTATATTTAAGTATATATTTAATAATCATCGTAGAAACATACAATAATTTATTTTTGTATTATTAACTTTTGCAAAAAAAAAAAATTGCTTACGTTTCCTTAATACTTAGCCAAATAAATGATTTATTTATAACTGTTTGACAGTTGTCTTTATATATATATATAGTAAAGACAACTGACAGTTGTCTTTATATATATATAGTAAAGACAACTGACAGTTGTCTTTATATATATATAGTAAAGACAACTGTCAAACAGTTATAAATAAATCATTTATTATTATAACCACGAATTTATATATATATATATATATATATATATATATATATATATATATATATATATATATATATATTTATATATATATATATATATTTATATATATATTTATATATATATATATATATATATATATATATATATATATATATATATATATATATATATATATATATATATATAAATTCGTGGTTATAATAATATTTTTGTTATTTTATATATATATATATATATATATATATATATATATATATATATATATATATATATATATATATATATATATATATATATATATATATATATTTATATATATATATATATATTTATATATATATTTATATATATATATATATATATATATATATATATATATATATATATATATATATATATATATATATATATATATATAAATTCGTGGTTATAATAATATTTTTGTTATTAGTATAATGCTTCCTTTTTATTATTTTTCTTTTCAGGGGCTATAAGCCAATTAATTTTATGGTACTGTATTTATGTATATTTTATGCTTATCAAAATCATTTTTTTTTCAAATGTATTTCAATTTTTCTGAAAATATTCTCAAGATGTACCGTACCACATATGTACTTATGTTCACTTTCACAAAGCAATTGTCACCATTCAAATCTATCTATTGAGTTGCAAATCTTTTCTTCTCTTAATATGGGACTTATAGTATTTATGTTTCGTCTGAGTTATAACACGGTTGTCCGTCTAATCGATTTACTTTCACTTTTCTAAGCTTTGCATGGTTTTTTCCACCCCTTTCATTTTTCAAATAAACTTTACCTGTTTGTATTTCACAATTTTCCCGATTATTATTCAATTTTGATATAACTCCCTCCTTTAATCTGACAATTTTCTCTCTTATTTTTGGATAATCTTCCGAGGATATATTACCTTATTAAAATCGATGGGTTTATAGCCTGTGGTCGAGTGGTCTTTTCCCGGATCATGGCGAAGAAGGCGAATGTGTTCGTTGATAGTATTATGCAGGCGTTCTACGCCTGCACTTGAACTGTGGTTATTATTGGATATAAAATGAATCTCAATAATTCTCTACCTCAAAAATTCCGTTAAAGGAAGTGCCTTAAAACATAATTCATTATCTGTTACAATTTTCTCAATATCAGCTACAATACTTAGATAATGAGTAAGAGCCTTTTTATCTCAACCCACGACCTATTTTCAATTTTAATTGCCTGCGAAAACTTAGAAAATTTATCAATAAATGTAAGAAACAAGGTTTTCTGTAGGCTATAAAAACATCAACATGCACCACCTGTCTTGGTCTTTCAGGAGTCTCTCTAATTCTAAATGTTGGTGTAATTGGCTTTAGGTTATATTTCTCAATATTACATATGTAACAGTTGTTAATGAATTTCTGAATTCTAAGCTTCAATTTAGGATGGTATATTTTTGATTTAAGCTGTTGGAAGTTTTTATTTATGCCACGATGGTCATTCCTGTGATGTTCATTTTTAATGTGTTCAATAAGATCATCTTGATTTTCTATATCATCAAGAATTTTATTACACCGTACAATTTTCATCTTCTTTCTTGGGGACGATCCATATCAGAGCAGAATTAGGAGAATTGGATGGTCCTCGTCATTGAAGTGATTTATTCTAATTTGGTTCAAATATGTTTGGCTATCATCTTCATCTTATAATGTTCTATTATCCACTAAGTAATAGTTTTCTGGAGAAACTGGCCATAAATTATCTTCAGTCAAACATATTACATCGGAGCAATCAGTGGCGGTTTCTACCTCAAATTTAAAATATCCAAATTATAAACACCTTCAGGAATAATTAGTTCGCCGCAGAGTTCCTTTGCTCTTCAATGTTGATTAAACCACATTCAATAGTCGAAATAAATTTAATTGTTCGATTCTTCTGCAAACATAAAATTGAAACGTTTCTATTGCTAATTATCAGTTGGTTATTATTATAATCTATAACGGCTTTATATTTCTGTAATACATTATTTCCTATGATTCCGTTATAGTCATTATGTAAACTAAAAGTAAATTATCATTACTATCTCCTAATTCATTGAAAATGGGGACTTGATACACAATGTTGGTAGTTATACTATTCTGCATGGTTTTTAATGGCAAAGTATGTGACTGTATTTTGAATATTGGGTTAAAAATTCCTGGATTAACTATCGCAGGTGTGGCTCCAGTATCGACTATAAATTTAAGTTTGCCGTGGATTACTATATAAGGTAATTGCCCGCAGAGGCTTGAAAAAGAAAATTTTGTATTGGATCATACTGGTTTGACAAATCACAATCCTTATTCCCTGTTCCAATAGAATTTCAATATTCGATGTTCCTTGAGTCTATAATGGTTGAGTAACTTTTCCCGAGTTTTGTCTTATATTTATATCCATAGGTTCCGAAAAGTGTTGGTAATTCTGATGGTTTGAAGGATTATTTGTAAAGTGTCGCCCATTATTATATTTGTGGTTGGTGGTGTTCCGGTTATTATTATTATATTGACCACCACCATATTGGTGTCCGTTATTGTTACCTAGCCCATTAAAATTACTATGATTATTGTGTGTATGAAGTTCATAAGTATGGTGATTATATCCATTTAGATTAGAGCGATGAACCGTTCTATTATTATTATTTGCCCAATAATTGCCATTTACATTTGTGTGGGTCTTATGATTATTTCTATTGTATGAGTTATCAACTTTTCCAAAACCATTAATCCTTTTTCGCTGCTATAGTAAGCGTATCCCGAAGAAAAAAGGATATGCATTGCAATCTCAAGGCTCTCGGCATTCCTACAAGCTAATATCGTTTTCATGGGTTCCGGCATTTTCGACTTAAAAATATCTAGAGCTGTCCTCCTATTATTTTAAGCTATCCGCGCACTATTCAAATTATTCCCTAAATTCATACGGGTCTTATTATTCAAGCTCCGAAATTTTTCCTTGATCTCATTATAATATTCAACCACTGTTGTCTTAAATACTTCTGACGTAAGCCTATCATATAATTCCTCTGCACTATTCTTTTCCACATAATTATTGATCAAAATCCATTTTATTTCTTCCCAAGACACGACATGGAAATCATTTCAACTATCTCCCTAGCTTTATCCATGAGTTTGCTTTTAATAAGATCAAAAAATAAAATTTGTGAAATTTCGTCATATTGACCAAGAAGAGGATGTACTCTATCAAAGACTGCGCCAGTTTTGTTTCGAAATTGCTTCTTTTTTATTTTTCTTAAATAAAACACTTATTATTTTTAATTTTATAGGATAAAATTATTTTATTTTATTTCCAAGTATAATTTATTTATATTAATTTGTATTTTAAATACTTTAATTTTAATTTAGTTTTGAATCTATTCTAAATTAGTTTTATTTGCATTAACATGAAATATCTTTTTAAGTTTAGTAAATATTTAAAATTTTTTATTTTCTTAATTATACATTTACTTATTTAATTTTAAATTAAATTTTATTTAAGTTTATTTTTCTTTTTTTTCAATACAGTATTTTTAAAGTAATTTTTAATTTCAAATATTTTTTTTAAATCTTTATTAGATAATTGTTATAACTTTCAATTCAGAATTGAGAATACCTTTCCCTTGGCAATTAGCTTTATTTATATAGTTTTGTTACGATAATAAGATTGGGCATCTCTGCGTTTATTATATCGTTAAAATAAGTAAACAAAAGCAGCAAGAACAACTATACGTGCTGTTTATAAATAACCAGAATCGACAACAACAAACATTAGCAGAGATAAAATAAATAAAAATAACACAGCAACAACAAAAACTAATAGCAAAGAAAACAAGTAACAATAACAAGCAACAACAAATACTAAGAGCTAAAAGAAGTACAGAAGAACCGAAAATAAATTAAAAGAAAGAAATCAATCAGTTTAAGCAAAGTTAACTTACCCTGCGGTTACACGATCAAGTTTTTCTTGATATTATTTCACATATATTGCTTGTCAAAATTTACGAAAAGTGATAGCTGTGACGTAGGCGGCAAGCAACTTGAAATCAATTTGAAAACAATTTCTTTGTTAAAAATGTCTTCGCCGAGAAAACAATTACAAATTGTACATGTAACTTATAATCAGCTGTTTTCTTGAAAGCAACTTGAAACACTCGATGGAGAGCAAAACTCCCGCTTAGTAACAATAATAATCAAATATATGGGATTTCAGAATTGTTACTTTAATAATTTAAAACTTATATATACATTAGCAAGTAACAAAACTGTTCATGTTCAAACATGTTCGATCATGAAAAATTATTTGCGAACACAAAACAAAATTGACTGGTCGTTTGCAAATTCCATATATAGTTATTAAAGTTAATTTATTAGGGGTTTCGAATTCAAGTTAAAATATGTACTACATACCATTTGTACATAACTGTTAAACCTTAATTTGAATATATTTACGGATATGCAAAAGCTAATTTTTTAGGGCAGCGACTATCACGAGGAAGACAATACAATAAAAATTAGAGAACGAAATTATAATAATAATAATAATAATAATAATAATAATAATAATAATAATAATAATAATAATAATAATAATAATAATAATAATAATAATAATAATAATAATAATAATAATAATAATAATAATAATAAATAATAATAATAATAATAATAATAATAATAATAATAATAATAATAATAATAATAATAATAATAATAATAATAATAATAATAATAATAATAATAATAATAATAATAATAATAATAATAATAATAATAATAATAATAATAATAATAATAATAATAATAATAATAATAATAATAATAATAATAATAATAATAATAATAATAATAATAATAATAATAATAATAATAATAATAATAATAATAATAATAATAATAATAATAATAATAATAATAATAATAATAATAATAATAATAATAATAATAATAATAATAATAATAATAATAATAATAATAATAATAATAATAATAATAATAATAATAATAATAATAATAATAATAATAATAATAATAATAATAATAATAATAATAATAATAATAATAATAATAATAATAATAATAATAATAATAATAATAATAATAATAATAATAATAATAATAATAATAATAATAATAATAATAATAATAATAATAATAATAATAATAATAATAATAATAATAATAATAATAATAATAATAATAATAATAATAATAATAATAATAATAATAATAATAATAATAATAATAATAATAATAATAATAATAATAATAATAATAATAATAATAATAATAATAATAATAATAATAATAATAATAATAATAATAATAATAATAATAATAATAATAATAATAATAATAATAATAATAATAATAATAATAATAATAATAATAATAATAATAATAATAATAATAATAATAATAATAATAATAATAATAATAATAATAATAATAATAATAATAATAATAATAATAATAATAATAATAATAATAATAATAATAATAATAATAATAATAATAATAATAATAATAATAATAATAATAATAATAATAATAATAATAATAATAATAATAATAATAATAATAATAATAATAATAATAATAATAATAATAATAATAATAATAATAATAATAATAATAATAATAATAATAATAATAATAATAATAATAATAATAATAATAATAATAATAATAATAATAATAATAATAATAATAATAATAATAATAATAATAATAATAATAATAATAATAATAATAATAATAATAATAATAATAATAATAATAATAATAATAATAATAATAATAATAATAATAATAATAATAATAATAATAATAATAATAATAATAATAATAATAATAATAATAATAATAATAATAATAATAATAATAATAATAATAATAATAATAATAATAATAATAATAATAATAATAATAATAATAATAATAATAATAATAATAATAATAATAATAATAATAATAATAATAATAATAATAATAATAATAATAATAATAATAATAATAATAATAATAATAATAATAATAATAATAATAATAATAATAATAATAATAATAATAATAATAATAATAATAATAATAATAATAATAATAATAATAATAATAATAATAATAATAATAATAATAATAATAATAATAATAATAATAATAATAATAATAATAATAATAATAATAATAATAATAATAATAATAATAATAATAATAATAATAATAATAATAATAATAATAATAATAATAATAATAATAATAATAATAATAATAATAATAATAATAATAATAATAATAATAATAATAATAATAATAATAATAATAATAATAATAATAATAATAATAATAATAATAATAATAATAATAATAATAATAATAATAATAATAATAATAATAATAATAATAATAATAATAATAATAATAATAATAATAATAATAATAATAATAATAATAATAATAATAATAATAATAATAATAATAATAATAATAATAATAATAATAATAATAATAATAATAATAATAATAATAATAATAATAATAATAATAATAATAATAATAATAATAATAATAATAATAATAATAATAATAATAATAATAATAATAATAATAATAATAATAATAATAATAATAATAATAATAATAATAATAATAATAATAATAATAATAATAATAATAATAATAATAATAATAATAATAATAATAATAATAATAATAATAATAATAATAATAATAATAATAATAATAATAATAATAATAATAATAATAATAATAATAATAATAATAATAATAATAATAATAATAATAATAATAATAATAATAATAATAATAATAATAATAATAATAATAATAATAATAATAATAATAATAATAATAATAATAATAATAATAATAATAATAATAATAATAATAATAATAATAATAATAATAATAATAATAATAATAATAATAATAATAATAATAATAATAATAATAATAATAATAATAATAATAATAATAATAATAATAATAATAATAATAATAATAATAATAATAATAATAATAATAATAATAATAATAATAATAATAATAATAATAATAATAATAATAATAATAATAATAATAATAATAATAATAATAATAATAATAATAATAATAATAATAATAATAATAATAATAATAATAATAATAATAATAATAATAATAATAATAATAATAATAATAATAATAATAATAATAATAATAATAATAATAATAATAATAATAATAATAATAATAATAATAATAATAATAATAATAATAATAATAATAATAATAATAATAATAATAATAATAATAATAATAATAATAATAATAATAATAATAATAATAATAATAATAATAATAATAATAATAATAATAATAATAATAATAATAATAATAATAATAATAATAATAATAATAATAATAATAATAATAATAATAATAATAATAATAATAATAATAATAATAATAATAATAATAATAATAATAATAATAATAATAATAATAATAATAATAATAATAATAATAATAATAATAATAATAATAATAATAATAATAATAATAATAATAATAATAATAATAATAATAATAATAATAATAATAATAATAATAATAATAATAATAATAATAATAATAATAATAATAATAATAATAATAATAATAATAATAATAATAATAATAATAATAATAATAATAATAATAATAATAATAATAATAATAATAATAATAATAATAATAATAATAATAATAATAATAATAATAATAATAATAATAATAATAATAATAATAATAATAATAATAATAATAATAATAATAATAATAATAATAATAATAATAATAATAATAATAATAATAATAATAATAATAATAATAATAATAATAATAATAATAATAATAATAATAATAATAATAATAATAATAATAATAATAATAATAATAATAATAATAATAATAATAATAATAATAATAATAATAATAATAATAATAATAATAATAATAATAATAATAATAATAATAATAATAATAATAATAATGTTGTTTATTATGTTTATTTACACTTGATATTGTAGTATAAAGTTTATATTCACAAATAGGGGGTTGCGATGTGTAGCGGTTAGAGCGCACGTATACGTCACAATTGAACCAGATTCGAGCCCAAGCAGAGGACATGACGAAATAATTTAATTATAGTTTCGTTTCGAGTGTTTAATAGAGAGGCTTCAACTTTCCCTGCAGACAACGCCATCTAAAAAATAAAGAAGAAGTTCCCAGACCTACCAGCTTTCCTCTAGCGATGATGACAAATATCGGACGAATGATCAGGGAAAATTGCCACCTACTGGGAAAAAAAATTACAGTGCTGAAGCAAAGATTACCAACAATTAGAAAGGATATTCACCACCACTACACAATCGATATGGAGGAGACTGCTACAGTGAATTAATCATCTACTTGGCTTGAAAAATCAACTTGATTAATGGAACTGAAACAAAGTAAATTAATTCACAAACAACAAATACACACTTTGTTTTGATTTTTTATTATCATTTTTTATATCATTGCTAGTATACACTAAAGCATTTGTTTACAAGCACTTTAGTAGTATTTTGCCTTACTCTTAGAAAAAATCGCTGAAAATTAAGAAAAAAAATCACCCGACATTACTTTATTTTTTGAATATGTATAAAAGAGATGTAAACTAACGTAAGTACAGCGATAGAAAACAGTTTGTGAAACCCAAAATAATTTTCTTTCTTATACCCAAATTTTCGTTCGCTATCGTGAAACTGGCTTTAAATTTTATTTTCGTACATTTATCAAGTATCCATGCAATTTTATTTTTATAAGAAAATTTAAGTTTAAAATTTTATTTTTGTATATGTACACTTAATAATTTCCAAAAATAAAAAAAATAATTAAATTCAATAAATAAACTAATTGATAAAATTAAAATTATTAATAAAAATGAACAATATAGTTATTCATTTGAAAGAATTTTTTATTTTCCTTTCTTTAGAACCACCTTTTTCCACAGACCAAACGTAATGCTTTCTAAAAAGTACTGTTATAAGAAAGTCTAATATCTTCAGCCTGTGGTGAAGGCAATTATATTCAAACCATTCTGGAGTCGACCTTTTACAAGACAATAAAAGATTTTATACTAACTCTTTGTGGCTCATCCTTAAAAATTTTATGGAATATAATAATATGCCTTTTGCAGGCATCCATTAATATATCTGATGGAGCAACTAAATTTCCAAAATACTTTAATCTCTAGTAATTTTAAAAAAATGTAAAAAGTTCGCTTGGTGCTCTAGTACTTCATCAATTTTTTTGAATTCTTTGCAACACTTCATGCCACGCATCCGGCAAAATATCTTATTGAGGCCAATTTAAAGTTTATAAGAAAGAAGTTATCCAAAACATCTTTCAAAAAATAATCTGCATATATATGTTTATCTAGCTCAACATCGCATGCTTCACTTGAATTTAATTCGTTATGTTCAGTAGACGTTTTTACCTCTTCCAAATTAATATCAATTTCCATTCCTACAATTTTCATATTATTAAAACTTTGGCTACAGAAGGGTTGTTATTATTAACTATTTTTAATCGCAATACTGAAAAAGTATTTTCTAATTTGTCCTGATTAAGAGCAATTGTCATTGTAAAGTAGACATCACTTCCATTCTTTAGTTTCTTTTAAAAATAAAAGAAATAAATATAGAATGAGATTTATCACACTTAAAACGACAGCATGTTTCATAGAGTGAACCGATATTAAAGCAATCAAAAATTTTATCAACTTTTTCTATAAACTTTGCTGTTTAAATTTTGAAGTTTCTACCTTGGTCCTCATGGCAGCGCAACTATTCTACTACAAACTTGTGGTGCAAATTTGATGCGCATTTTTTCAAATAAATTGGGTAAAACGTGTAGCCGTGGCCACATTTTAGTTTTTACTGAAAACTTGCTTTTCCATCTGGTGTTTCTAGATCGCTCGTCATCCATCCATTTCGCAAAGACTTCAATAAATGAGGAATTTCAGACATACAAAGCACTTTTTGTCCAATAATTTCAACAAAGACCTTTCAAAGATATCCCAAAATTAGAGATGTCTGTTTGTTGAACTCTGATCACACACTAGGTATCACATACTAATGGTTTGTAAAATTCTATTGAAAAATGCATACCTGACTCAAAATGTTATATTTTTCAAATTACTTTTATTTTAAATTATTTGCAAAATACTTGAAGCGCTGTTTTTTATTGGCTTAGAAAAATAACAAATCACTTCTCAGCGAGTGTGTTTCCCAGTACAAGTTTAATATTTGTAAAGCAACTGGTAAATTTAACAAGGAAAGTATGTCAGCAATGCTTTGTGTCTACAAAAAAGAAACAAAAATTTAAAGAATTTTAATTTGTTATTTTCTTTTTTTTAACACATACATTCAAGTATGTGAACATTTCACTTGCTTTAATATGGGGCATGTACATAAAATGTTATATATGAATACATATGTATGTTTCGTACGTATGTATGTACACATGTGTTAAAGCCATTCTATATGTTGTATATTCTTTGCTATTACATTGATGTCACAATTTGTTCATATGTTCAAATAATGAACAAAGTAGTTATTCTACTGTCAACTATGCATACGAAAGGAGAAGGTGAAAAACACAATCAGCAATGCTAGAAACTGTTAATTATTACAACAAAACTGAAGGTGAATTTGATGTAGTGGCCAAAATTTTCCATGAGTATATAGTTGAGTGAAAAATTTTGGGCTAGCCTCTTGCTTTATTATATAAAATGATTAACTTCGCTTTAGCGTCTTATGTAATAAATAAAGAGCATCATCCAAGGTACAAGACAAAATATCAGTGAAGAAAGTTGTTTAAATATACTTTCAAGCAGCTAGATCCAGAATTGGCTGTTGAGGAATTTAGTAGCAATAAATTAGTTGTAAATAAATATTTTATGCCAAGTGCTATAGAAATAACACTGGGACAACATATTGAGGCGACGCCAAGTTTGGAAGATGGTTTCAAAGTACCGTTTGGCAAACGTTGGACCCCTTCTATAGTTGAAAGTTATGTTTGCAAATATGTGAAACGTAAACAATTTAACACTAGAAAGTTATGTATGTTTGCATGCATTTCATACAAATTCAATAAAAATATGTTTCATTTTGCATGTAAGTCAGTGATGTACAAAAGTAAAAATGCAGTTGTGTTAGTGAGAACATGAAAATTACTATCTCAGAAAGAGTAAAAAAAATGAATCAACATGCATCCGCAAGATATGTGCATTCGTCGCTATATCAGTGACAACTAAGAGCGAGATCGTAAGAAACTTTTTTAAATTATATTTCTGTCCTTAAAAAATTTGCATACATTCTCCGCACATGTGCATTCATCGCTGTCTCATTGACGACTAAAAGCAAAAGCGTAAGAATACGTGTGAGTTGATCGGGGACAAAAGTCCCATGAAAAGCTTATGACTGATGTAAATTTACGTGTAAAGAATCGTATCCATAAAAAATTAATAAATTTGATTTATTTTTGTTCTCATTTTGTTCTTTCATACAAAATATATGAAGGTAACTTATAGAGACGTGCAAGAATGTCAATAAAAAGCAAAATTGTGCATTCATTTTCAAATTAATTAGTGTTGTGATCCCATTCATTATGTGATATGCGTTAAAATGTGTATATATCTTTGTTAAGCTCTTAATACTTCTGTACTCATTTCTCTCTGGTTTTATTGAAATGTTGGAAAGAGAATTATGAGCATACTAAATGAAAACATCGGTGAATAAGTAACACTAGACAGTAAATCATTCACTGCGTTAATTAATTTTTAGTTTTAACATATTGTATTTTACATAGAGTAAAGCAGTCTTGAGTTCGCGGATAAGAGGAGAAAGGGGAATAAAGGGAAGTAAAGTTCTCACAAGATAATTGTGCACTTCGTTTGTAAAAGTAGAAAACACAAACAACAACAACAAAGAAACGAAAAATGATTTTTTAAATAAAACTATGTTTCTATTAGTGAATGTATATATATTTTTTTAGTGAATGAATCGTTTTGATTTGCTGCACCCATTTTTTTTTACTTATGTGCTATGTAGTGGATAGCATACACGTTAAAGTGAATGTAACATTTTTGATTGAAATTTTTCTTTCACTTATTAACATTCTTTATTCAATATAACAATGTCAAGTTGAATTCACTGTGGGTAAAGTAAATGAATGCAATAATGCAGGTTTCTAATACCTTACCAGCCTTTTAAGGTGTCAAGTTAACTAGGTCTTTTTTAACGCTTATGACATTGCTATTTTTTCCTAAAATTTTAAGAACTTAATCGTAATCAAAAGTTTGAAGATTCCACAGAATAATTTATAGAAAAAAAAAGTTTTTCATTTTCAAAATGGAAGAGGTATGTTTGTACCTGTTCCTTTCGTCCAACTTGAGATAATATGTTTTATTAAATTCTCCGTATTTTGATACATCATAAGTACAACCATAATTAAGGATGTTATTAACTGGTCTCTCTTTGAGACCAAACCAAAAATATTGCCATTTTCTCTCTTTGGCTAAAAAATTAACTTCTTGTATTGAACTCTATACAATTTTTTTATTGTAAAATTAATTTTTCATTTTATTTCAGAACTAAAAGATATGTTATGGGTACAAGTTTAACCCGTTAAATGCCTCATAAGCCTCCTCAAATTTAAATATTTAATAGCTTTTAAAATAAATGTTAAAAAATCGTCAAAATAAAAATAATAATTTTCTTTGCATTTTAATCGTTTTTTTACTATAAGATTAAACTTGTGTATTGTGTATTGTATTAAACTTGTATATAAGTATTATTTATATTCAAATCCTAATTCACAGCATATACAGTGTCGTGTAAAACAAATGCAACAAATCCCATAAAAACTAATAATGCCGTTTATTTCTAAAAGTTTTTAATTTAGGAAAAAAGTTTTTCGGTAATTTATTTACATTTATATGCACTAAGATTTACACTAAAAAATATGCTTATTACCTAATCTCAACGTTTTTTCAAAAATCAACACAAGCAATCGAGGTGTTCAAATAAAATTGTGCAAAACAAAAGCAACAAATTAATATTACGTAGATAAACCCTTATTTTTTATAACTTTGCTTGGATCAATATGGCTATTAAATACGGACTCCGAGATATGTTTCCAATCACCTTCTAGATTTTCGAAGCGATCGTTTTGATTTTTGGATCGTACTCCAGAGCAGTTTAAGTCCGGTGATCAAGCCGGCCAATCAAAGAGTTGAACTTTATTCTCTTCAATGAACTCGCTAGTAATCTCCATGCGTGTTCGTGTCATTATCGCGTTGAAAGACCAATCAAAGTAGCATATTCCACTCAGAATATTGAATCATTTTCTTTTCTAAGACGTTTTTGTGCAACAAATCGATCCATTATGCCATCAAATTTGATCATTTTGGTATTTTGAGTGGTAGAAATAGTCAAAATGCCGAGAAGTCGTCAATACCGGCAACAGTTGTCAAGATCCTTATCAAACACATGACTTCAAAGAAGTAGACACAACAATTCTTGTCCTAGTTGATATTAAAAAGACGGAATCCCTTATAATAAAAGGTATGTTTCTTTACTTTTTGGTAAAGTTCGGTAAATTGGGAGTAAGCAATAATTTCTCTCAATAAAAGTGAAAAATAGAGAAAAGTACGCGAACTCAAAAAACAAAAATTTTACGACAAAGACAAAACTTCAATATTTTGACAACTAAATTTACGTAAAAATTGTCGTTTTGTTTGAATTTTTACAAAATTGTGCAAATAATTTAAAACAAATTTAATTTAATTAACAAGAAAAGTTTTTTTTAATAAATATTAGCTATTAATTGTTCACAATACGTTTTATAAATTTTTTAATACAATTGTTAAATATTTATTAGTGTTTCGAAACAATATTTTTTCTTTTATTATTGTTTTTATCACATACAGCTGATTGTTTAATAATATAGCCAATCTACCCAAAACAAAAGTACGGGCTGTCTGTCACTGCCCTAATTGTCTGTGCTATTAAGAGTGCTACCATTTGAATGTTTAACGGTGTTGCCAGTTTGATTATTTTTCGTGTATTATGATTTTATTATCTTTTGAATTTAACGTATATAGAAATTTTAAGTAGCTACAAGAATATTCGATATTGATGATGATATGCTATAAAAGGTGGCACATTACGCATAGTTGGTTTAGTAAATTCGGTTCGCTTTCGCTGTCCTCAAAAAGCCAACACTTTTGCAGACTTACGGGAATGCATTAAAAACTTTCAAAATCTTAGTTGGTTCAGCTTGCATTCGACAGCGAACGAGTGCTGTTGTTACGGAAGAACGTAAAGTATGCATATTTTGTATTGTATATTTGTATTGCGCTTATTATTCTACCTGCTGGTTGGAAAATCCTAGAGGAAAAAAAAAATAAATAAAAATAAGCCGAGAGTTTTTTATTTTAAAAAAGTGGTGGTTGGAACAGAGAGCGAGGAGGAAGAAACTAAGGATGAAGAAATTGAGGAGATGAACACGGAGGAGCATCTGGCTGAGAACGAGTTAAGCAGAGGCGCTGCTGCAGGCAGTGTTAATAAGGAAGGAGCTGGGATGGCTGCGTCTACCAAACCCAAGAAGGCAACGACCGGGAACTCGACAGCAGCTGCGGGCAGAAGAGTTCCAGCATCTACCACAGCAACAAAGAAGGAAGGGAAGGCTTTGGAGAAGAATGGTAAGCAGATTCTTAAGTCTGTGCCTATTATAACCACATATAATATCAATGTCAGGGCATTTAGTGTGAAATTAGGGAACACATTGGGGTATAAGGATTTCAACATTAAGATTTTGGGTAGGAATGTCACCAAGGTTGCAGACCCCTATGCACCCTTGAGGACTTCGCTAAGCTGCAGGATCTGCTGAGAAAAGAGGGCGTACACTTATATACGTATGGTGTATACGTATAAAAGGACAACGTCCAATATCGATTGTGGCGAAGGGCCTGTCGGACACCTTTGAGGAATAGGAGGTGATGGAGTACATGAAGAGTTTCTCCAGATTGAGGTTGGAATAGTCCGTCTCACCAAATTGGAGGGAGATAGATGGCTACTTCTTGTGGACAGGGATTCTGATCTCAGGCATCCGTGTCATCAGATATATTCTGCATTGCAGAGTGCGCATGAAGAGTCTTCGGCGCCGCGGGCTAGTGCAGTGCTTTAACTGCCAGCGACTTGGACACGTATCGGTGAACTGCAACATGCCCTACAGGAGTGTTAAGTGTAGTGAAGACCATGGGCTGGATAGGTGTGAGGTACCACCTAAAGGAGAGGACAACGCGGAAATATTGACCACGGATAACTGGGCAAGCGATTAGGAAAGTGGGACACCAGGTCAAGTGTGTCAATTGCGGAGCTGTAAGTCATACAGCTGATCGAAGGAATGCCCGAAACGGCAGGAACTCCTGCGGAGGTTAGCGGCCAGGACGGTGAATAAGGGCAAGAACGCGGGATCTCATGTGGCGAGGTCAGCTGGAGTTGTCAAGCGATTATAATTTGCTGATGCTGCTAGGGCGGCAGGAGGGACGAACACTGTCGGAAATAGGGCTGGCGTCAACGAACATAAACCGTAACTTTGGACTCTGCGCAAGCGGAATTCAATGCAATTGATTCGAATTGCAAACGCTTCTTTGATGGCGGCCTTTTGAGTTGCCTAGGGAAACTGGGAAACTTCGCTCAGCAGTTTAAAAGATTGAATAGCGATGAGGAGAAATCTCGAGCCATTCTCGGGATGTTGATTTCACTGCAGCATGATTCACTTTAAGTCCATTTTCGTCAATGTGAATTCAATTATCTCCAAACACAGGAGATACTATTTGGAGCTATTCCTGAAGGAGCATCGACCGGATGTATTGTTGATGGCGGAGCATAAACTATCCCCCAGGCATACAACCAATCTGAAGGGATATAAGGTGCTCAGGCGGAACCGCACAGCTCTCCGAGGACGCGGTACTGCGGTGGTTGTGAGGGACGATTTATGCTCGTCTAGAATAAACTTGCACACAGGGAGCATCGAGAATACTGCTGTCATTACGGTGGTGGCAATGTAACTGAGATCGCAGGATGCACTGGCGGAGGCGGATCTCGTCCCGATCTTGAATATATCTAATTGTGGTAGCTTACTGACCTTAATGCTAGGGACTGACCTTAATACTAGGCACAGTTCCTTGGATGGAAATGTGTGCAACCGGAATGGGAACAGGCTGAGGGATTTTTTGCTCTCCTCTTCGGACGTGGATGTGTGTCGCACCGACTTTTGTATCTGGGCGTACATCGTCCTATCTTGATATTTTCATAGCCACGCCTGACATAACGACGGTCCTTGCGGCTAACGGCGTAAAGACGCTTGATTATGAGTCCGATCACAGGGCAATGGATATGATCGTTGAGGCGGGCGAACTCGAGCGTAGTAGGGAGGAGCCCGAGATATATGACTTCGAAGGCATGAACCGGAACCGTTTTAAAGTGGTACTGTCGCGCGAGCTTCCGGCTCTCAAACTCCCAATAAACAGGAATGCATCATGCGAGGATATAGATAGATGACTGCATTCTACGGATGAACGACACCTTCAAAACGGCCATGAAGGAATCTATTTCAAGGATACCGTCGGGCAGCAGAGGACTACTGAAACTGCCTGACAGCATATTATGTCTCATACCTGAGAAGAATAGATTGCGGAGGACCTTATTTTGAACGCCTGATTCGGGCAGGAGCTTCATTCTTAGGGCGGAAATAAGGAACCTGGACAGAATAATCCAGGGTGCGATACTGGGGGGACACTTGTATCGGAAGACCTCGCTAGGGCCGAATTATTGGCTGGGCGATTTGCACATATACACAGCAATTTCAAATTCACACAAAATTCAACTCTGGTTGGAAATGAACCTTTGCTATATTTCGGACGAGGCATGATAGCGGACGGTACTGTTAGTACTAGCCTGCGCACATCTGCGTACGAGATAATTACACCGACTGATGTGAGAAATGCCATGAGGAGGAGGGTAAATAAAAGGTCGAGCGGCATTGACGACATCCCGAACATTGTCTTTAGGAAAACTGACATAGTTGCATGGCGCTCCATAGCGATCTTGCTTAACCATTGCTTGAATATGGGGTACTTTCCATGGCAATGGAAGAGTGGTCTGGTAATCCCCATATTGAAACCGAAATCTGACACGAAACATGCGGGGAACTACAAACCCATCTCCTTGCTGTCGGCCTTTGGCAAACTTTTGGAGTCATTTGTCTTGAGAAAATACAGGGAAAGATAATAAAATGGGCGTAATTATCAAGGACAACGAATTTGGATTTAGAGGTGGACACTCAACATAGCATGCACTCATGGTGTTTGGCTGAGGAGGAGATGCTCTTGATTGATTTCTCTGAAGCCTTTGATACGGCCTGATAGGAGGGGATCTTATATAAGATGCTGGATTTGGATTTAATCGCGTGACGACCAGGATGGTTGCCGATTTCTTGAGGTCTCGAAGCTTCATCGTGAAAGTGGGCTGAGAGGTTTCTCGGTCGAGACTGATTACTGCTGGTGTAGCGTAGGGATCGTTACTGGGACCCGTCCTATACAATATTTTTATTTCGGATATACTGCAGCCTTCAGAGTGGGACCTACTTCTGATGTATGCTGATGACATACTGATTGCAGCAAATGGTCCTCTGGCGAGGGGATTGGACAACAGGATGAAACGATATTTGGGTGTCATGCAGGAGTATTTTGGGAAATGGGGCCTTCGGCTGAATATGGATAGGATGGATAGTGTTCTTATAAAGGGCAGACGTGGTCTCCTTTATAAGAACAGCAGATCTCATGTTCCGCGTCTGACTATTGGTGGGGAGAGCGTGAATACGTCGGATAGGTTGAGGTACCTTGGAGTACTCTTATATGAGAACTTTGAGTTTTATAGCCACATAGACCACACATCCTCGATAAGGCGAAGGGAGTCTGCCACATGTACCATGGATTACTTGGACGCAAAGTGGGCCTGAGCACCAGGATCAGGCTACTGGTATACCGCCAGGTTGTGAGACCACTTATATCCTAAGCCTTTCCAGTTTTGTTTGGGATTTCCTCAAGCCAGACAGAGAGGCTTAGAAAATGGGAGAGAAGGACACTTTTTTCGTGCCTGGGTCTCCGTACTATTGTACTCGCTGACAGGAATGTCCGTAGACCACCATGTGGAACAATTTACCGTAGGATTAATTGAGGATAAATGATTTCCTGGTGGACTCTGCGGTCAGATTTTTGGAGCGCGCGTCCTCCCTACGAAATGATCTCGTTATGGGATGCTTCGATAGGGCCTCTGAACTTGAGGTAGTACGCAGAAGCCGATACTGCTTGCCGGTTGATCTCTTGACACTGGTAGATAGTGACCTCCTCTATAGCGATGCAGACCTTCTATTTTACCATAGGAGGGTGAACACTTTGAATATTGGAGATCTAATTTACATAACTACCCAATAGATAATTTGGAGTAGTAATTGATTTTATTGATTTTGCCAATATTTTGTTATTTAATTTTAAGATTAGTTTTAAGATTAGTTTTTAAGTATTTTTATTAGTTTTAGTTATGGAATATGAATGTATTCCTTTTTTTGATACTTTTTATGGAAATTTATATATTATTGAGTGTATTGATAGATCGTATATTTAAGAACCGCTGCAGTATGGCTGCAATTAGACAGGGATAGATTTAATCTTAGATAAGTACCTAGTACGTTAGCAAACTTTAGAGCATGAATAGTAGTTTAAGAAACAATGTAAAATGACGATACTGGTTGACGAAAATGAAACTTAAATGACTCAGTAATAATTTGAAAGCCTTTGTGTAAAGTTGTAAGACCTAAAATAAAGTCGTGCTTGGGCGTAAATAAAGGTGGTGAGTAATTTGTGTATAAGCGGAAGTTAAAGTGTGGAAAAAAAGGGATTGTAAAATAAAACAACAACTACAAGCTACTTATTATATTTAATACAGTTCAAAAGAAATAATTTTTTTTTTAAATCGTTAAAACTTAAGAAATAGGATTGTCAGAAATAGGATTGCGTATATAAAATAAAATTTAAAAAAATAAATAAATAAATAAATAAAATAAAAATCAAATAAATAAAACGAAGTAAAATGAAATTACAAGAATTAAAAGTAGACAAGCTCAAACGGGAATTAGGTAAATTAAAGCTGTCAACAACCGGTAATAAGACTGAATTACAAAAATATCTGTTAGAGTAATTCCAGGGAAGCATTGACACCCACGAATTTGATGATGAGAATGATACTGAGATAAGTGCCGCTGTAACCACAAGCACTTTGGACATCAACACACTGCTACCTGCCATGATAAACCAGATACAAGTTCAGAACCAGAACTTTCTAGCAAGTATAAAAAAGAAACTTGTATAAACTTCTAATGAGGTACGGGAAACTTCTAAGGCTGGTGACGAAAAGCTGGTGGCTCAAGTAAGAGAAACTTCTCGGGATGATAACGAAAAGCTGTTGGCCCAGGTACATGAAACATCAAGAGCGGACACTCAGAATTTTCTGGCAAAAATGAAAAAAAAATTGAAGAAGCGACTAGTGCAACAACAGAGAAGCTGGAAGAAATATATGAGACGGTAAGCTAAAGGGTTGATGACGTCGACGCAAGAGTATCAAATCTAGAAAAGACTATTGACGAAAAATTGTATGTAATAGAAGAGAAAATCAACAGTCTACAATGCCAACGACCAGAGCCAAGGCGAATCGTACCAGAATGTTCTAGCAGAATAAATACACCTTGCTTTGATGGTAGCACACCTTCATCGGTATTCAAATTTCAGTTCGATTCTGTAGCCGGTAGAAATGATGACACGATGAAGAGAAGGCTCTAGAACTAATTTCGGCGTTAAAAAGTATTGCAGCCGATATTCTAAAAACCATACCAGTTAGCTGCAGAAATAATTACAACGACTTAATGATGGCGCTGCAACGCAAATTTAGTGATGACCATAAACGAGAGCTCTGTCATATAGAATTAAGTTGTCGAATGCAAGAGGCTAATGAGTAGTTGCAAGCATATGCGATGGAAGTGGAGATTTTAGCGCAGTTTACATACACAGGATAAAACCTGATAGATAATATTAAAACCGAAGTCTTTGTTAGCGGCATACGCGACCCTGATATTAAACTTGTGGTATGTTCTGCATCCGTCTCTCCATCAAGGAATAATAAACGGCCGAACTACCAGCTATCTACACAAGAGTCCATGTTAAACTAAAACGAGCTAGCGATAAGGAGCAAGAGCTAGCTCCCACAAGCGACGACTCTGCAATCTCCATATCAGTGATACAATGACATAACAGAAATCTTACAGCGTGCGGGCATGGCAGACCACACACCTTCACTATAGATACTGATGTGATACAGTCTATCATCAGACCTGATATAGTGAAGGGAAAGTGTAAGACACTCAATAATATCAGACTACGGACAGATACTGGGAAATCTGCCACCGTCTATGGAAAAATTGAGGTGAGTGACTATAGCCAAAATCAGTGTAAGCCATCGTTTTAATGTTGCTGATATTTTAGACGAAGTCATCATTAGTGCCGATTTGATGAAAGGCCATGGCATCATCTAGAATATGTGGCAACAGATAATGAGTTGGCGTAATGTAGATATACCTCTTGACGTTGGATACCAGCTTCAAGTATACGCCAGAAGATTAGTCGCTATCAAACAACAAAAATTACCACTGCACATTACCACCACAGCGAACAATTGCCTGAATCTGCCAATATGTCAGCCAAGGACTAACAGCTATTTGACGAAAATGTAGAGAATTGGGATAAAAGGTCTAGCAGCTTCAGAAAGAAATAAAGCCAAAAAGCTGCCTGTGTATTCGCCACGAAAAATAAAATTCAAGGTAAAACAGCTGTAGTAAAACTTGAAATTATTACTGAAGAAGCGAGACCGATAAAACAGGCAACTAGAAGTACACCTCTGGCAAAGCGTAGTGAGGTAAAAGAGCTAGTCACTAAAATGGAGAAGAAAGGTGTAATTAAACCATCATCGAGTCCTTGGAGGTCACCTGTAGTCTTATTTAAAAAAAAAGATAGTGGTACAAAATTCTGCGTAGACTACATGAAGCTAAATTATGTCACTAAAAAGGACAGCTACCAAATTAATGACACACTACAAAACAGATATTGTCAGGTAGAGATTGCAGATAAGGATAAGGAAAAAACGGCTTTCAGTGCGAATGGTGGCTTATGACAGTTTAAAGTGATGCCATTTGGGCTCTGTAATGCACCGGCCACATTCGAGCGGCTTATGGAGTGCGTACTAAAGGGACTCCATTGGAAGACCTGCCTCGTGTACCTCGATGACATAATAGTGATGGGCAGAACTTTCGATGAGCACCTAAAAAACAATTTGGGGCATCTTTTTACAGCAGATGGAATTTCCACTGATGAAGATAAAATAGGAGCAGTAAGGGACTGGCCCCGTCCGCAGAATTTTCATTAACTACCTAGCTTTTTGGGAATATGGACGTATTACAGTCGTTTTGTGCCTAACATTGCGAGCGTGGCAGCAAGCTTGCATGAGTTCAGCAAGAAGTCAAAAGCATATCATTGATGTGAATCACAAGAAAAGACTATCCCGACAATAAAAGACCTGTTGAATGCAGCACCGGTTTTGGCGTATCCAGTCCGAGATGAAAAATTCATCCTTGAGAATAATGCCAGCGGATATGGTATTGGTTGGTCAATGGGGCGGAGAAAGTCGTAGGCTACTATAGCCGCATACTGTCAAAGCCTGAACAGAACTATTGTGTGAAATAACGTGAACTACTTGCAGTTCTAGAATGCATAAAACATTACTACAAATACCTACACTATGCGACAAAATAAAGTAAAAATTTTTAATGAATATGATCATTTTGATAAGAATTAGAAGCCACTTAGTTATTTCCAAAATTCATTCAAAATATAAAATAGCAACGCATATGAAAATAAAAATTTATTTTGATATATGCAACATAGAAGAAAGTTCATTTTTATGGATTTTTTTTAAATAAAGAATAAATCGCACGAGACAATTTAAATAGCAGACCTTAACAATTATGATCTCTAACTTTTATTTACAGCATACTGAATGATATTAAAACTTCTGTGGTCACAACTCATCGGAAAAAGCAAAATTAAATTTTCATTTAATTTATTGGTTTGTTAGCATACTTTTAACCAAACCTGAAATGAGTTTCGAACTTGTGACCACGTCAGACTTAATTTTGTTCTATTTTAAAAGAAGAGAAAAATTGTCATATTCATTAAAAATTTATATTTTATTTTGTCATTTGTAAAATGGTTTTCACCAAATTGAGATGCATGATAAAGATATATCAAAACCAATAGAAGACGTGCATTATGAGTGTGGTAGGATGCCTTTCGAGCTTAAGAACGCACCATCGACCTTTCAAGGAGTCATCGATAATGTTTGAGGTTAACTCATAGGCAAAATATGTGTAGTATAGCTAGACGATATTATTATTTATTCCACATCCCTACAAGAACACATATAAAACCTTCAATTAGTTTTTGATAAACTCCGATTATTAAATCTTAAAATCTAACCAGATAAATCAGAATTTCTGCAAAAAAAAAAACTAAATTTTTGAGGCATATTATATCCAAAGATGGAATAATACAGAATACGGATAAAATTAATGCTATAAAAAAACTTTTCACTTCCTCGAACTGAGAAGCAAATTAAAAGCTTCATTGGTCTCGTTTAATATTACTGAAAATTCATTCAAGATTGTTCTAAAATTACTAAACCACTCTATTTTATAATACCCTGACTACAACATCTTTTAATTTAACTACGGACGGAAACAACTTTGTCTTAGGAACTTTACTTTCTCAGGATCGAATAGGTGATAGCAGACTCATATGCCAGTCGGACTCTTTCGGAATTTGAATGCAAAGGGAGGGCACTTGATTGCAAAAGCAAAAGGAAAAGAGCTGAAGCTTGGAATACAATAAGTAAAGAAGACCACAAACTTATACAAAAATAAATGAACTCAATTTAATAATATTAAAACTGTACAGACACAGTATGCCAAACACGTTGGAAAAGTCACCGTTTTGTCAAGGAGTATAGTAGAAGCCTCTTTTCGTCGGGAAGTGCGTGTGAAATTTTATATCCATCATTGTGCAATTCCTGCGAGAGCAAATATCACCTAGAAAGTAACTGTGTATATTTTAACATTCTAATTGTATTTTTTAAATATGGTTTAAGTTTAGAACAACCTCCAAAATGACAAATACGGCCGCGAGTGAAAGTCATGCACCAACAGACTTTTTTTTCGATACATCAGATGACTCTTTTATGGACTACAGTGAATGTGCAATGGTAAATATTAAAATTTATTTTGTTTTAATTTATATTTAAGTATTTTAATTTGATTATTTTTGTAGTCATCGGCCTTTATTAAAACAAGTCAAATTCAAACATATCTTAGTCCACTTCAAGCGTCTTCAAGCTTAATTCAACCTTTGTTTCGTAAAGGGATGATTACCTTCAGTTCTGATAAGCAATTTTTTAAAAAGATGTCGCTGAAAAACGCTTTTGTACGCAGGTTGAGACATCAATCGATGCTGACAATCGTTCAGGTTTTTTTATGGCCACGGATCTTTTTTAAAAAGTTCCCTGAAATTATTGTCCAATGACACTACAAACATTTTGTTTTATTTTAATTGCCAATTTATTTAAAATTTTTGTTTATCAGTACATCTTAAACCTTTATTCCCAAAACCCTTTATCATGAAAAAACTATTACTCTTTTATAGAATCTTTGCTGTTGACATAATTTAAGCTCAAAAAAAGTTTAATATATTTATCAAGCAGGGAATAATATAAAATATTCCTGGTACTCAGAATTATCGAGAGCCAATAGATCTTGATTTTATTTAACTTTTGTGGAAACAAAATATTGTTTGTTAGGTTTGTATATGTATTAACATTAAAAATTAAAATCCACACTTTTTCAATTTTAAACAATATTTAAATTTAGGCAAAAACACCCTTAAACACTAGAATTTTTGAAAGATAACTGATCTTATGAGCAACAGGAGTAAAAAAAACAAATTTTGTTTATTATTATTAGAAGAAAATACGATACTTTGTAGAACTGATGATCATGATAATCGAAAAATTATATCTCTATAGTAAGTAAACCATAAAAATAAGTACCGTCGGGCAATAAAGGGTTAAGCTGTACTTATAGTTATTGCTTTCTTGTATGTTTTTTAAGCGATAAGTATTTAAAGTAATTGAAATACTGTTAAAAATGTGTAAATGTTTTTAAAACAATAAGTAAATATTTAAAAATAATCTGTATATAAAAACACATACATATGTATGCACTACATACATATGTATAGATCTTTTTTGTGTAATCATATGTACTTAACTGATTTTTTTTTTGTTTTTTTTGTTACTTTATTGAAATAAATTTTTGCTTTTTACTGAATCGTTTTTTTTTAATAAGTGGGCGGAATCGTAAAAATGAACATGGTACCACTTTCCATTTTTAATATAAAAAAATGTTTATATAAACTTATTTACAAAACAATAAAAACAATTAAAATTCTTTAAATAAAGTCACAACCTTTTTCTATTACAAATTAATATTCTGTTTTCGACTGAAACACAATAAAAAACAGTTTTTTGCTAATGTTTTTTTATGTAAGTAAACAAAAAAATACGATCAGCTGACTCTAAAGCAGGCATGTGCAAAAGTAAAAATGTAGTTGTGTTAGTGAGAACATGAAAATTACTCTTTCAGAGAAGTAAAGTTGATGTTTTAAAAAAATTTAAAAAAAAATCAACAAACATCCAACGCAGATGTTCATTTGTCGCTGTTTCAGTGACAACTAAAAGCAAAATCGTAAGAACTTTTTAAAATTATTTTTCTGTGTCTAACGGTGCGACTAAAATCCCATTTTGCAGCCTTTTTACCGGCCAAATCATTTTGTGCGTCTTTTCAAAATGCACTAAATTTTGCTACTTTCCGTAAGTTTTTGCCCCTTTTTTTGCTGCATTAGCACCACTAACATCTTTTATCTTTTAAATCGGATTTTTCACAAACAATTTTTCATAATCGTTATAATATTAATAAATAATATCAACTTTAAAAAAATTAGCGTTATTCAAGAAGTTTTAACATTTGAAAATCTGGTTTATATAAAATTTGTGTCAAATATATTGGGTATAATGAACAAACTAAATAAATGTTTTCAGATTGAAACATATCAAATTATGTTTCTACTGAGTTAAACAAAAGAAATTTTTGAGCAAATTTTTCAAAATAGAATACATTAAAATAATAAAGACTGAGAATACTAATATAAAAGGTATTAAAAATATACATAGGCCATGATGCTGAAATAACTAAAAAATTTAAAAATATATCGGTTGTAGAATGTATAGCAATATAAACAAATATTTTTTTATTATAGTTTTACCAAAAACTATGTGTCGAAATATTATTACAAATCAATTATAAAAGGCTTAAAGTCAAGTTTTTTTTAATTGAAGATATTGCCAATATAGATTCCATTTCAGAATTTAATTATACAGTAGTTTTGACTTACCTGCTAAATTAAATGTCTTTATATACCTTGTCGTGCAGCTATGCGAATAATTAAAGATTACTGCTTTACAGACTAGCAAAACATCTGAAATTAAATGATGAGAATTTGGGTGCAATCTAGTGATTATTTTAAGGAATAAATTTGAACAACAAAGCAATTTATTCGTTTTTTAAAGTAAAGTCAAATATACTTTTTTTGGACGCAGCTAACCGTGATTTTTTCTATGAAAAAAGGTTTAAAGTTCTAAAAACATAAGGCATATAAGTTAAATGTGCAGGTATAAAAGGTGCACTTTAAAAATAATTTTGTACTGAATTTAGAGAAATAAGGACACAACACAATAATTTTGAGCAGTTAAAGGCAATGTGCATGTAAATCCAAGGCAGGTAAATCAAAGCTACTGTATTATAAGTGGTCTAAAAGCTGATATTAGCGAAGTTAAATTATTAGAGAGTAGGGCAAAAGATAAACAATTGAATACAATTTTAAATTTAATAATTGTGAACATTTTTGGCACACAATAGGTAATATTAAAAATTCATTAAATGAACCGTTGTACTTAATCTTATAAAACCTGGCCGTGCATTTGTTAACTCATAGCAGCGCGTGCGCTGAACAAGGTTTTTCAAAATTAGGCCTTGTGAAAAATAACTTAAAAAATAGATTAAAAGTAGAAACTTGTGCATCCATGTTATCTTCATTAAATTTACTAAATAAGGAAATAGAAAATTAGATTCCAAGTAGTGAACTGAAATCAGAAAGCAAGTTTCAAAGAAAAATTTTTAAATAAAATGCTAATAATTACAAAAGTGTTAATGGTCTTTATTCGCAATGATTAAATACAATAATACAAATAAAATTAAATAAAAACTTTCTTATTTACAAATGCATCTTATACATATTGCTATAAAGTTATATTATAAAAATTTAATTTTAACATTAGTAATGAATTATTTTTTATTTATTAAACTATTGAATTGAATAAAACAAACTGTGCGACTTTTATTTCTAAAATGCATCTTTTTTAATTCGCCTTTTTGTGTCACTATTTGAAAAAACTCAACGGTGACGCTGCATGCAAATTTTCTTAGGTATAGAAAAATAATTTAAAAAGTTTCTTACAATCTTGCTTTTAGTTGTCACTAAAACAGCGACAAATGCACATGTGTGACCGGCGCGTGTTGATTTTTTTTATTTTTTAACATCAACTTAACCCTCTCTGAGAAAGTAATATTCATGTTCTCACTAACACAATTGCATTTTTACTTTTCCACACCACTGTTCTAAAGCAGTCATTAGACTTTTGTCCTCGACCAACTTGCACGTATTCTTACGCTATTGCTTTTCGTCGGCAAAGAGACAGTGACAAATGCACATGAATGCTAAATGTACGCAAATTTTTTAAGGTACACACCATGGTGAAATTGAATAAGGTGACGTTGTTTGTACTACAACTAATTTTTATACAAAAACAACGGGCAATATTTTTTGTACATTGCTGGGTAGATCTCAAAAAAATGTCCATATAAAAAAAAAAACGTAAACAAAAATTGTATACAGTTCATACTTGTAAATTAGAAATATATTATTTTGTTGAAAATTTTATTATATACAAATATTTAGTTTTTTGTATGTTTTTCAATTATGAACATTAAATATTTCGACATATTTATAAATATTGTTATGAAAAAAATATTGGGACCCCGGCGATTATTACTTCGCTAAAATAAATAAATGTGCTGTTTACAAATAACCAAATCTACAACAACAAACATTAGCAGAGGTAAAGTAAATAAAAATGACACAGCAACAACAATAACTAAGCAGCAAAGAAAACAAGTAACAGACAATAAACAAGCAACAACAAATACTAAGAGCTGAAAGTGGTAGATGTTTACATACGCATGGCTACAAAGAACTAAAAAGAAAGAAATGGAATCTACCTGAAATATCGAGAGGTTCGTGAGCTTTCGAACCTAACTTTCTACTTCCTAACCTCAGATTTGCCTACGCTCTATATCCTCACCATCTACTGTGGTATACGTTAAAAATCTTTTGGTTTTGGATAAAAATATATATTTATTTATTTTACAGTGGACCAAAAACCGTCCCATGATTTTTATATGTTTGCAAAAAATTGTAATTGAGTTATATTGCAAACTAGTGTAATCCATCCCTTGTAATTGGGAGCCCTCGTGTTTTATACGTATAAAATGTATCACTCATAAGTAAAATTTAAAATGAATACACAAATTTTATATAGGAAAGCGCCATATTCTCAAAAGGACAACTTATTTTTTTATACCTATGTGTGCGTTGTACAATACCCGCTTATATTTACCATTTTGTAAATATTTATATTTGTAAAGTGTATTAAATAAATTTGTACATACATGCATATGCACGTACATAAAGTATAAAAAGAGAAAATAAATAAAATTTTAAAATAATTCAAATGTCTCATTTAGTATTTTTATTTGTATTTTTGTACGATTTATTTTATTTTATATAAGAGAATCTTTTTGTTCGTACGTATGTGTTAGGGATGCCAATCAGGAAAGGTTTTTTTGCGATTTAAAAAAAAAACGGGATTTGTAAATCTTTTAAAATTCAAGCATTTTTATAAGTTAAACTAATATTTTTAATAAAGTAATGTATACACATATAATAAATTTAAGTTGTAATAATATTTTGTGCATGATTTTGCGTCCAAATTACTAAAATACAGACTTTACTTTTAAATTTGCTACATTTCTGGAAATCCTAAAAAAAATTTAATGTTTTAATAAATCACAATTTCTGAATGTATCCTCTGATAATCTTAAAAAACATTATATAACGAAACATTAAAACTTCGAGCTCGCAACCAAGTACGTAATTCATTTGATGTTACATCAGTGCTGCTAGATAATTAAATCTTCAAATATTAGGAACAAATTCGTCAAAAACTTCAAAGTAGTTCGTTAAAATCGTCAGAAAAATTAATCAAAAATGCCACTTAAAAAAAAATTTTTTTATTGCAGTAAATCATTGAAATCAGAAAACTCACAGTACATATCTTATTTTTAATTTAATAATTAAAAAATTGCTAAAAAAAAAATGACGGCTTACGAACGTCTAGGCATCGATTCCAATAAATTTTGATTATACGAGGAACTGTTTGTGCCCCATTTTGACTGTAGAACATTGGTAAGGTATTTTTATGACTTAATGGCATGTTTTCTGATATTTTGGTCAACAACGATATTGTTACTAAAATGAAAATGTTAAAGACAAAATCCACCACGTCAAAGCTTATTATGAGCTTTTAGCTAAAAAAAATGTATTGGCTTGAAAACTTCTAAGACTACCTGCACTAATTAAGAGTGCGTGGATCGGTTACTTTTTGTATTATTTTAGAATATTTGAATTAACGTTGAAAAATCGAAAATACGTGTCCGTATTAGAACATTCTAAACTAAGATGAAATACTATAAAACAGGCGAATTGCGGCTGGTGAGTTAGTTAGTTTCGAATTTGCTGTCAAGAAGTAAAGTCTGTTTAAGGCGAAAATAAAAAGTGTTTTAAAAGCGAATTTGGTGTATTAAAGTACAGTGGAATTAAAAAAGAGACAGATTGTAAAACAACTAAAACAAAAATAGAGTTTTAGTTTATTTTAACGCAATATAAACGAACTCAAACGTTTTAAAAAGGTTAAAACGTAACAATATTTTACTAGAACTGGCAAGGGGAATGAAGCTGTTTGGGAACGTTGTATGATAATCCATGATAAACCATGCTTTTACTTATTTAAATTTGCAAAATTATTATATGTATTAATTTTGAAGTTTTTATAAATTGCTATAAGAAAATTTTGCTAATTTAAAATTTTTTTAATCCTCAAAATAAGGACGTAATTTGTCAAATCGTCAATATGCTATTTTTAGACCTTTAAATCGTCGCTGCACGCACGTAGGCAGTCAAGATAAGCAGCTGAAAAATAGTTGAGAAAATGGCAAAGTTGTTGGGAGCGTTGGAATTGAATCGAAGAGGACCATTAAATATTTGGGTGTGATAATTGATGGTAGATTAAACTTCAAGAAACACGTGAGATTCGTCAGTGAGAAGTCGTCTGTGACTCAGGCGAAACTAACGAGAATGACGCCAAATATTGGATGACTGGGACCACTAAAGAGGAGAATAATATCGTCGATTGTAACATCTGTAATGTTCTACACCTGCCCAACATGGTCAGTGGTACTCTCTGAGAAGATGACAAGCAGAAATCTGTCCTTAATTTATCGACTGAACGCGATTAGATTGAAAAGCGGCTTAAGTAAATCTTATGATATGACACTGGTATTTGCGAAAATGATCCCGATATGCAGTGGCTCACAGCTTATTTCGTGTGCATTCAAAATATAACTTTGAACGCTTGCAACATCAGAACTGAGGATGATATCAAGAAGATTTAAATGCACAATTTTTATAAAAATATATATTTAAAATAAAAATTATCTGTTCATAGTTTTAAATATTTGTAAAAGTAATTTTAAGAAGATTTAAATGCACAATTTTTATAAAAATATTTATTTAAAATAAAAATTATCTGTTCATAGTTTTAAATATTTGAAAAAGTAATTTTAAGAAAACTTAAAACATATAAAATATACAAGTCACAGCTTATTTCGTGTATTGTCAGCAGTCTTAGAAAAAACTTAGATGGAACATGGTTTAGTATTTGGTATGACCTTATTTTTGCTTAATTACATCTTTAAGACGATTTTTCGTCGATATAAAGATTTTTTGGGTAGTTTCGGGGTCTTACTCCACTCTTCGACCAGTGCAGTTTTTAAATCATTCCGATTAGTAATCTGTTTCTTCGGTATTCACAAGTCCAAAATTACCCACAACTTTTTTGTCATGTTTAATTAGAGAGTATTTAAGAAGTATTCATGGATAACATAATGTCAAGCCTAGAATATTCAATTGAGGTAATTGAGGAAAAAATCAACAGTCTTCAGTGCCAAAAGCTGGAACCAGTGCGTATCATGCCAGAAGCTTCCAGCAGAATAAAAATACCTTGTTTTGATGGTAGCTAAGTCCTAACTATATTTAAATTCCAATTCAAGACAGTGGCTATTAGAAACGGATGGGACGATAAAGGAAGGCTTTCGAACTAGTTTTGTCATTAAAAGGTGCTAGAGCAGAGGTTCTAGAAACCATACCAGCCAGCTGCAGAAACAATTACAATTACATGATGTTGGTGCTACAGCGTAAATTTGGCTATGAGCACAAAAGCGATTTGTGCCGTATGGAGTTAAGATGCCGAACGCAAAAGGGTAATAATAAGTCTCTACAGGCCTTTCCAATGGAAGTCGAGAGGCTGGTGCAGTTTACCTATCCAGGGGAAAATCGTCCACTAGTTGATCATCTCAAGACCAAAGCCTTCGCCGACGGCATATGATGTTAAACTGGCTGAGTGTGCAACAGAAAAGACAACCTTTGCAGATACTGTGGCATTCGCACAGTTCCCGTTAAACTAAAACGAGCTAGTTTAATAACTCTAATTACCAATCACCATTCAAACCACCGTTTCATTTAAATATTGTATCAATAATAACACTTTTTATTTATCTGTCTCTTATTCTACCTTACATCTTATCTTATAACCTACAGTGTTATATTTTAATGTAATGTAATTGAAGTATAAGTGATGTCAACGCACTATACCTCCCTTTTATTGCGAAAAAAGAAAGATAAAAACAAGGAGCTCGAGACTTGTTTAGATCGTACTTTTTTCTATTTTAACATACGTCAACATATTTTTAATATTTAATATCATTATATTTAATATATTACAATAGTTATATATAAGTATATTTGCGTGTATTTTAATAATTCATAATTATAAAATTTTCTTTTTAGATTTATTAATAGAATGAATAATAAAGTTCTAATAATATTAACAAAAGTGTTCTTTTTTCATCTGTATATATACATAAATAGTTTCAGTTTTGATATTATTTATATAGCAATGGTTTATTACCATGGAGTTATTAACATTTCATCTTTTCCTCTACCATGAAAGATGGAAGTGAAGTGTCTGTTTATGTAATATTCTGGAGATAAGATATGTACGTATTTGTATATATATGTATATACGAGTATGTATGATAACAATCAGTTTAATTTCCTAATTCTATTCTTATGAACTGTTCTTTCCTTCTTATTTCTCTCATCATATACTGTCACGTTACCGTGATCATCGACTTTCCTAACAACATATGGACCCTCATAAATACTCCTAAATTTATCGTATGGTTGTCTCTGAAGTAGCACCTTTTCATCAATTTCCAATATCAAAGGATCCGCTTGTTTGTCATAACCTTCCTCATTCCTCAGTTTATGCTTTTCAATAATTTCCTTGGCTAATTTATGTGTTTTTTGCAATCTATACTTGATTTCCTTGCCGTTATTCTCTATATTATATACAGGATCAACTGTCTTGCTTATCAATTCCTTCGACATTGACGGCGACTTCCCAAATACTAATTCATACGGCGAGAATCTATTATCAAACACGGTGTTCGTTGTGGTATTATGGAAAAATGCAAAATACCTTAAATAAGTATCCCAATCAGTTACATTTCCATTAACGTAAGCCCTTATATACTCATTAAAAACCCTGTGATTTCGTTCCACTGTACCTAACGTCTCATGGTGATAAGATGTTGAAAAATTTGTCCTAATTTTCAAAAGTTTACATAAATCTCCTAAGACTTGATCCTTAAATTCAGTCTCTAAATCTGACTTAATTGTTCTCAATGACCCATATACCAATATAACATTTTCAAAAATTGCGCTTTTATCTGGTATTACTATAGCAACCAAAAACTTTGTTAAATCGCACATCAATGTAAGTGTATACTTGTTACCAAAATTCAATTCAGGGAAAGGACCAATAGTAGCCAGACCGACTACATCAAACGCCCGAATCGGCGTGGGTGTTATCACTAATTCCTCTTTATTGCCAGGTCTGACTTTATTAACTATGAACTTGTCACATTTCTTCACAAAAATGGCCACATCCTTAGACACATTTTTGCAATAAAACTTAGCTCTTAATTTCGCATATAACTTTTTACGTCCACAATGCCCTCCTAAGAGCGGATCATTGTGATAGTTCGTCATCAGTTTCTCTCTCTCGTCCTTTTCAATTACATGTTTAATTGGATCCGCTAAAACTATTTCTAAATTTTGTAAAATTCTCATGCCATGGTCTTTTAAATTCTGTATACTGAAGATCGAAAAAATATATCATCTTTAGGCCATTCTATCAATCGAATATTTTTGTTGACGGCTATTTCCTGTAGTCTCAAAAGCATGTCGTTTAAACGCAATGTTTCGTTATCAACTAGAACATCCAAAGATAGTAACTTTCTGTGTTTCCTGTAAATATTCACTCGCAAATGCTTCACTTTATCGTCTGTATGAATTAGTTCAGATCTGATTTTCGGGATTCTGTTTTTTTTTATAGAAACGAGAACACGAAACGAACACGCGCACTAAAAATTCAGAAAATTCCTAAAACCTAATGAAATAAGTGTTTAAAAATAACAAAAACATAAGAATATATTAAATAAAGCATCATTTGTTACGTGGAAATAAAATTAAGTGGAATTGTTTAAATATTATTGATTAAAAAACACTTATTTGGCCCAGCTATGGCTGAGTGTCACATGTGTAAAAATGCAATACGTGGTGAATCAGGAATACATTGTGAAGGTGTTTGTAAAAAAGTATTTCACAATTCCATTAAATGCTCGGGGATTGACCAATACTCGGGAAAAATACTGGAGGAAAGAAATTTTATGAGATTTATGTGCGATGACTGTATTTAATATATTCATGATATTGATTTAGTGGTGAAGGAAATACAAGATGGCGTAAATAAAAACAAACAGAACTTAATCGAATATAAGAACGAATTTGCTTCTGCATTGCGCCATAATGAAAATGAAATAAAGCAACTGCTCGAAGCAATTGAAAGCCGATATGAAGAGAGACTTAGAAAAATAGATAAAGCACAAAAGAGCTGTGAAAAAAATGTATCAGAAATTAAAAAAGTTTATGAAATTATAAATGTTTATGAGAATAAGAACAAGAATTTGTGTAATACAATCGAAGAAAGTAATAAGAAAATGCAAAATAATATAACAAAAGTAATAAAAGAAACAAATGAAAAACAAAACAAAATGTCATTTGCTGAAATTGTAAAAAAAACAACAGTGTTGCCAGATTAAAAAAAAACAAGTGCCAATTATAATAAAACCCAAAGAAAAACAAAGAATTGAAAAAACAAAGGAAGACTTAAATAATAAGGTAGACCCAATTGACCTGAAAATAACTAATGTTGAAAACAGAAGTAATGGTACTCTAATAATACATAGTGAGAATAATGAAGAGAGAAAATTAAATCAGCCTTACAAAATGAAATGGGTGAAAAATATGTAATTAAAACACCAAGCAATAATGAAATGAGCGTTACAATAACAGATATGTCATTTAAATATTCTAATGATGAATTAATTGAAAAAATGAAAAAGCAAAATGCGGTTATAAAAAATAGTAATATAAAAATTATTAGAACATATGAAACAAAAAGGAACAACTATATCAAATACAACGCGAAAATATTAATTGATAACGAGTCGTACCCAAAATTACTGTCAATACAAAAAATTAACATTGGAAAAATGCCGAGTATTTGATGGAACTGAAGTATTGATGTGTTACAAATGTAAAGGATTTAATCATAAAGCTAGAGAATGCAGAAACCAAAAAGTGTGTTATAGATGCCATGGTAACCATAAACCGGAAGAATGTAAGGAGGAAGTTAGAGCCAAATGCATAAACTGCATACGATATAATCAAAAATTTAACCTCGGACTTGATGATAATCATAGCTATACAAACAGAGAATGTCCAGTATATCAAAATAAATTAAAAATAAAAATGAGAATGATTGGTTTTAATATATAACAATCAAAATGCACGAACGGTATATATACAAATGCTCAAGGACTATTGAATAACTTTAATAAAGTAGAAATAATAGCAGGATTAAAAGAACCTGAATTTATAATACTATCGGAAACGCATTTAACGAATGGCATTGAAGAGCATGAATACCAGCTGTTTAATTATGAACATTTTGTAACGTTCTCAAATTCAACACGCACCGGTGGGGTTATAATATATTTTAAAAAAGAATGGAATGTCGAAAAACTGTGTGAAAAAGTAGCCGAATCAAAATATTGGATGTGTGCCTATCAAGTAAAAAATAAAAATACAAACTTAATAATAATGGCAGTTTATAGATCACCAAGCTATAGTGAAATGGAATTTTGCAATGCATTCGAAGAAATCACTGAATTAATTACTGAAACGAATCTTGAAATAATTATAGCAGGTGACTTCAACATAGACTGGATGAAAAATGATACATATAAAAATGGGATACAATCAATTTTGAATAATAATGGACTAAAGCAAGCGATAAATGAATACACGAGAGTTACGCAAAGTACAAAAACATTAATAGATTTTATTATAACAAATAATGTGAATGTTGTCGCCAAAACCAATGCTGATAATAAAATTGCGGATCATGAAACAATAGATATAATAACAAATAATAAAGACTATAATCAATCAACGAAGAAAGTGATAGAAATATTTAAATATAATAAAGATATGTTTAATAGAGAATTAAGAAATAATTTAAATCATTGTGAAAATAACAGCGTCAACTATTTAACATATAACATCGATAAATGCATTGAAAATGCAATAAGAAAATTTACAAAAAAGAAAACTATAAATGAACAAAATAATATGAACAAATGGTTTAATAGAGACCTAAGAAAACTTAAAAAGTTCAAAAACGTGAAATATTATATCGCGAGAACGTTAAACACAAGCGAAGCTTGGAATAATTACAAATTAATAAGAAACACATATGAAACAAAAATAAAAAATGAAAAGAACAAATTTATTAATAAGAGTATTAGTGAAGCCAACGACCAAAAGCAAATGTGGAGAAAAATAAAGAATTTAGTAATTAATAAGAAACAAAATGTGATACAATCTGTGATATTTAATCAATTAGAATATAAGGAAAACCATATAATAGCCAATAAATTTAATTATTATTTTGTTGAGAGTATTAAATCAATTAGAAATTCAATAGAGCAAGTGCAATATATAAACCGAATACCAGAGATAAATTCTAAATTCAAGTTTCGTGCAATCAATCTTACCGAATTGAAAACTATATGTAGAACTATTAAAAATAAACCTGACTTTAACAATGTATCAATAAAATTAATAATGGATAATTGGAACACCATAGGAAATAGTTTGTTAAATATAATTAATAAATCTTTTGAAGAAGGAGAATTCCCGGAAAGCTGGAAAATATCATTAATAACACCAGTGGAGAAAATTACTAAAACAAAACAATGTGAGGAATTTAGACCAATAAATACACTAAAGACTTGTGAGAAAATTATCGAAAAGGTAGTGAAACAACAACTTGAGAAATATTTTGAGGGAAACAATATATTTTCGAAATACCAATCTGGATTTAGGAAAAACTTTTCGTGTGAAACAACGTTAAATTATGTTATAAATAAATGGAAATATGTGGAGAAGGACAAGAGAATTATGGCTGTTTTCTTAGATTTCAAAAGAGCTTTCGAAACGATTGATCGTGATGTTTTATTATTTATTTATAATTACGGGATACAGGAAAATGAACTAAAGTGGTTTAAATCATACCTAACTGATAGGAAACAAATGGTGAAAGTAAATAACGTAAGGTCAGGACATGTAAATAATGACTATGGTGTACCTCAAGGATCAGTTTTATGAGCATTGTTATTTATTATATACATAAATGATATGCCAGAAGTACTTCAGAAAAGTGAAATTATATTATATGCTGACGATACACTAATATTTACAGAAGGAGATACGGATCAACAATGCTATGATAATATAATACATGATATGAATAATGTTAATGAATGGTTAAAAATGAATAAATTAAAGTTAAATGAAGATAAAACGAAACTTATGCAAATAAATATGGACAATGATACAGTGTTTAAGATTAATAATCAAATAATAGAGAAAGTCAATCAAATTAAATGCCTCGGTTTTAGAATAGATAACAAATTAAAATTTAATAAACATATAAATTATATATGCAAGAAAATTGGTAAAAAAATTGTTTTTTTTATACGAATACGTAATAAAGTTTCTATAATTACTGCAATTAATATCTACAACACCATGATAAAGCCACATTTTGAATTCGCCTCAACAATAACATATACTTGCTGCACCGAAACACAAATTGAGAGAATCCAAAAGTTACAAAATAAGGTAATGCGTTCGATATTAAAATGTAATATATATACTCCAATAGAGGGAATGCTTAACGCACTTAAATGGCTCACCGTAAAACAGAGATTAAAGATGAACACACTGATTTTTATACAAAAGATGAAAAATGGAACTGCCCCACAGTACTTATTTGAGCAACTAAGGCGTGTAGGGGATATTCAACCATATCACTTGAGAAATGAAGGCAATTTCAGACTACCAAGGACAACCACAACATCATTGCAGAGGTCGTTACTCCATAAAGGGTTACACTACTACAATATGCTGCCGGATGATACTAAGAATGCAAATAATATAAATGAATTTAAGAGGAAAATTATATATGTCATTAAGGATATGGTAATTTGAAATCTCTTTTTTTTGTATTATCATAAATGTAAAATTGAAAGTATTATAAATACTACTAAATAAATAAATAATAATAAAATTAATAATAATATGACCAGCACCCAAGGGATGGCTCCTACTCATGCAATGCATTGTGCTGGTACTAGGAAAATAGGTTAGTGGAAGGAGGACAGAGTGTTTATGGACGTTAGATTTAAATTTACTCATGTCGTAAGTGTCAGGAAATACTTTCGCTGGAAGATTACACATTCCGTTATAGTACCGATAGAACAATGAAACACACGCCACATTGCGACGGTGCTCCAATGAATCGATAGAGTTGGCTACCATACCGTCATTGATGAGCATCTTCGCCTTCTCCTGTACGCGGTCGAGAAGCTCCAAAATAGACTTTGAAGCACCGGCCCATACATGAGAGTTGTATTCCATTTTGGGACGGATATAGGTCTTGTAAATATTAAGGAGATCAGATGGAGTGAAGTATTTCTTGCACCGTCTCAAAAAACCAAGGCACTTGAATGCTTCTTTCGACACTTGAAATATGTGATCATTCCAACGAACGTCACAGTGAATTCTCATCCCCAGAACATCAAGAGCATCTGATTCCTCAATATCGACATTACCCATTGACACAGATGACAGCACATCACCACGTCTGTGTGTTAAAAAACAACATTGGTCTTACGTGCATTAAAATCGACCCTGTTCGCACGACCCCGGAGACCTTCACCAGGTCACTTGTTAGTGTGACGTTCATATTCATCCTTCTTACCCTTACCTCCAAAAGGCTCGGTCTACGATCAAAAAAATACGAGTGACAAACGTTGCTGTCATCCGCAAAATAGTAGATAGGATTAGAAGTGAGAAGAAGAAAGTCGTTAAGAAATATTAGAAAAAGAGTAGGAGAAAGAACAGAGCCTTGCGGTACCCCTGAGTTTACCCTGAACTCGTCGGATGAGACCCCATCTATAACCAGTCTTATAGAGCGATCTCTGAGAAAACTCGAAATAAATCGAGAGAAGTGACTACCGACACCAGCATTAAGTTTCGAAATGAGAGCCTTGTGCCAAACTCTACCAAACTCCTTTGAGATATCCAGAGCCACAACTTTACTCTCGCCAAAACCATGAATGGACTTGTTCCACTTCTCCACCAGCAGGTCACCAGTAGAACGGCCCTTTCGAAAACCGTACTGACGATCGCTAAGTAAATCGTTGGACTCCAGATATCTCACAATGTGGGAATTAATCATACTCTCCATAACCTTGGAACAAACTGCTATTGGACGGTAGTTCTCAGGGTTACTAGGCTCGCCCTTATTGGGGATTGGCGTTACATTAGCAACCTTCCAGCAAGATGGAAAAATACCGGCGCGATATGACGCACTGAAAAGGTGAGCTAATGGACGCGCAAGCGTCGAAGAGCACTGCTTCAGGACCAGTGCTGGTATGCCATCCGGCCCAGAAGACTTGTTAACGTTCAGATTTGCAAGAACCCTTTTTACAGCACGAGCTCGAAAGAATATACTAGGCATAGTTACTGATACTCTTTCAAGTTCGGCCAGTGGTTGAACGCTCTCCGGCAAGTGAGAATCACTTGCAAACATTTCGGCAAAAGGTTTGCCTTTTCAACCGGGTTCGTGAATGTGTGGTCATTCTTTATAAGAGCAGGAACCGAACTAGCGTTTTTCCTCAGCGTTTTAACGAATGACCAAAAGTTTTTACTTCCCCTCGGAAAAGTAAGAACTTTAGCACCAAGGCGCTGCTCGTATAAAGCTTTTTCGCGTCTAATTACTGCGGCACATGAAGATCTCGCCTGTTTGCGAAGCAAATCAGTGTGGGCACATTTGTTATTGCGCAAATTCCTGAATGCTTCCTCTCTGGATCTGACTGCCAATTTACACGTCAGATTAAACCAAGATTTGTTTCTGGGTTTAATCGAAAGCTTTTTGGATGGGATGAAAATATCCATCCCCAGCCTTATTATATTCACTACCATTTCTGCCATGGCATCGACGTTTATGTCAAGGAAACAAAGTTTCCAATTAAAATGCCCAAAAAAATCGTTGAGCTCAGCCCAACGAGCATTCTCGTAGTTAAAAATAGAGCGTTCCGTAGCCGTGGGTGGATCCTCGCGAAGAGCGGTGGATGAGAATGAGGCAGAAACTGTGCAATGATCCGAATTTCCGGAAGGTGCAAGAACCTCAACTACATACTTTTTAGGGCGTGTAGTGAGGAAAAGGTCGGGGGTATTATTTTGGTGCCCATCTACACACGATATATGTGTGCGGCAAATAACTCAATGTATTGGCCTTCTGAAGTTGTACGGCCTGAATGGCGTAACCAAGACGAATTATGAACATTGAAATCACCAGCAACAACAATTTCACTGTTCAGATAATTCGAAAGGATACTCGATATTGAGTTGGAAAGAGAGTCGAAGCCAGATGTGGTAACCTCTCTTTCCGCGTTTGGGCTTCTATGCAAAAACCCGAAGTGCAAAAGATGTGTCCTGATTCTGAACTTAACCCATAGACAGTTAAATTCCGCATAATACCTGCCAAGAGGTTGCTGGCATTGGTACACAACTTCATTGCGAATGTACATAGCAAGACCCTATGAAAATTAGAAAGGAACAGAAGGTGATACTCAGGGATATGAAAATCCTGTGGATCAGCATTTTCAGAAACCTGGGTCTCACATAAGGCGAAAACATCCGGCCTATGGAGACAAATGTGCGCATACACGGAGAAAAAGTTCGCCCGTAGCCAACGCACATTGCAGAAGTCAATCCGAAAGCGTCCTGCCATTACGTAAATTCAACCAAATAAAAGAAAAAATAAATATATAAATTAACCACGAGTAAACAAAAATCAAGCAACCCCCTTCCGGATGTGTACGACAAGGCAATGGGTTACTGCTGGTTGATTATTCAGCAGCCAGTGTTATACCTTCACTAATAATCCAACTGCAACCCCTCCAAGTGGTTCGCACCTAAAGGTTTGAAAAGGAATAATGAGGGGAATGGAAAGCACTATTGCCGATGATAAGGCACATAATTAAATTCTCCCCTATCGATCAAACAGTCCTTCATTTTGCTGATGTTTAATCTTGCCCGTATTCGAATTGGTTATTGTCAAGTGTGTGTTTATTTTTTATGTTAGTGTTTTGTTGTTTGTTCCATTCCAATAATTCGTTTTGTTATTAATATTTTGTTGTTTTCGTTCTTGTTGATGATGTTGTATTTTCTTGTTTTATTTATTTATTTTAATATTGTTATTTTATGTTCCGTTAGGATTGTTGGTCATTTTTGTCTATGTTCCACAATTGTCTTTTGAGAAATTGTTTTGTTGAGTTTTTGTTGGTTTATAATTTTATGTTGTTCTTGTAAAAATATATTTTTCTCTTTATTTTTTAATTTTTTATTATTAACTAATGTTTCGTCAAGAGTTGCGACTTTTGGTGTACGTATGTATATACATATATGTTCTGTTATTGGTTTTTCATGTTCACTTTTGTGCCCTTTTATTGTTTATCATTGTTATATTTTATTTTGTAATATTGCACTGTTTAGATTTATTGACACAGAAACAACATGAAGGGACAAGCGAAACACGTATTGATGGCACCGACGGCAGATCACTACACTGTATTCGTGGAAAAATTTGTCATAAATGGGAATCTTTACTATGTTGGTGTCTATATTATCTTCATCTGGTTGAGTCTTCTTTGACATTCCTCGGGTTGTAACTACAAAAACTTCTTTAATTGCTTTAAGGTCTTTAATAGAAATTCTCGAAAGTGCATTCGCTGCCACTTTGCTTTTACCCTTAATGTGTTCTATTGTGAAGTTATATTCTGAAAGTTCCAATCTAATTCTCATCAACTTCGATGATGGATCTTTTATATTGAATAAATAAACTAGTGGCCTGTGGTCTGACCTTATTGTAAACTCGGTGCCGAATATATATGGTCTAAAGTGCGTTACTGCAAAATAAAGTGCCAAAAGTTCCTGATCTATTGTTGACTTCCTTTGTTCCGCTTTATTGAAAGATCTTGATGCAAAGTAAATTGGCAAATCATTTCCGTCAACATCCTGGCTCAGAACTGCACCACACCCAACTTTTGATGCGTCCACAGTAATTATAAATTTCCTTGAAAAATCCGGGTACTGTAATAAACGTGGTGACATTAAACTTAGTTTCAGTTTCTCAAACATTTCAGTTTCTCAAGCGCTTCCTGACATTTCCTATCCCAATTAAAGTATACAATTTTACGAGTGATATAATTTAATGGTGCTGACAAAGATGCAAATTTTTCTGTGAACCGTCTATAATAATTCGCAAACGCTACAAATCTTTTAACTTCATCTTTAGTATTAGGAACGGGATAATGACAAATTGTTTCAATTTTCGGGTCGTCTGGTAGAAGACCATTCGCTGTACAATTATGGCAAAGAAAAGTGACTTCTGGTCTAAAGAAATTACATTTGTAAGGGTTAATCTTAAGGTTAAATTCTCTGAAAGTTTCGAAAACATATTCTAAATTCTTCAAATGATGTTTCGTTCTACAACCTACGACTATAATATCGTCGACATATAAGAACGCTTGGTTCGGTGGAAGTCCTGATAATGCCATATGCATCATTCGCGAAAAAGAATTTGGAGCAATATTTAACCCGGATGGCAAAATCTTCCATCTAAAGGACCCTCGATCAGTACTAAATGATGTTACATCTCTCGATTCCGGGTGAAGCGGTATCTGGTGGAAACCAGAAGAGATCAAGTATTGAAAAATATTTTGCGCGACCTAGATTATCTAAAATGTCGTCAATTCTCGGGAGGGGAAATTTGACGGCGATCAGTTTCTTATTCACTGCCCCATAATCTGCACACATTCTATATGACTTTTGCCCTCGACACTTTTCTTCGGAACCAAAATCAGAGGGCTGTTGTAATTGGAGTTACTCTCAATCAAATCGTTTTTTATTAAGATTTTCACTTGTCTGTTGATTTCTTCTTTCTGTGAATGTATCAATCGATAATTCTTTACATGTATCGGCGAGTATCGGTTAGTCTAAGTTTTTGGTCGTAAAAGTTGTTGACAGTCATCTTACTTCCTTAAAGACAAATATATCAGCATAACTTTCGCATATCAGCATTAAATGTTCCTCAACCTAACTAGGCATTTGCTTTTTTAAAATATTTTTCAATTCTCTAATTCGTTTCACCACCGCTTTGACTTCACTAATTGAGTACACTTTATAGTTTGAAAGTGGTTGCATTTTAAGTTTAAAATTATTAATGCATTTAACTTTATCCGTAACGTTGATTATTCTCAGCATGGGTGTATCCGGATCTACTATACATTTACTCACGAATACCCCTACACAGACCTCCTGTGGATCTATAAATACCGTTTCATTTACCCTGTCAAGTTTCAATGTTCTAAAAACATCGCATCTGGGTGGTATGATGCAATGATCGACGTCTTTGCCGTGTCTCATGGGAATTTTTAGACTTTAATTATAGCACCGAAAGGAGATATATATATTTTCGTAAGCAGTTTTACATTTATTTGCCTTAAGAAAATCACGACCAAGAATTCCCTCCGTAGGAATATTAAAATTATTTTGGTATACGAGGTAATTTTGAATAATGAGTTTTGTACGAATTGTACCTACAGTTGAAACATAATGATTTGTGACACCGCTCATATATACGATCTCAATTGTATTGAATTGAACATTCGGCCTAATAAAAGATTTTTTAATTAAAGATATATCTGCTTGGGAGTCTACGAGAAAAGTGCAAAAATTTAAGGCTTCAGTACACTTTAAAGTAATAAAGTCCGCATAATTTAATAAGTTCAAAGTGTAAATAAGTCTTTCCTTTGCACATCGATTCTCAAAATTAGTGTGATTTAATTGGTTCTGCGATTTTAGTTCATCTCCCCCAACATCTCCCGTTGAGGGTCCTCCCCGTTTAAATGTAGGGTCCTTGCATTGACATTTCCAGTTCTATTGCGATTATAATTTATATTATTTCGCCCAGTGTTAGCACGGTTCGTCTGATTCGTCTGATTGTTACCCCTATATCCATTATTTCCGTAATTTCTATAATTAAAGTTCCTCCGTTTACCATTATCGTAACGCTTGATACCAATACCCCTGTTAGGAAAATATCTATTAAAGCCATTATTATCATTCAAGTGACCTACGTTGGTCCCCCTGAAAAAATGATTATTATTGTCGGAACTTCTCTGAAATGTCAAAACTTGTTTCTCATTTGCTTCATTTGTTTGTTCAACAATCAATTTTGCTATCACATCCTTTGGATCCGAAAAAGTTGTAGAATCAAGAATGAGCTTTACCAGAGTTGATTTGTCATTCAGTCTGCAAATACTGACATTGGCCATCTCATGCGCCTTAGTTTTTATTATTCCTTCAATAATAAAAGACCTTTTCAGTGCATCTGCCAATTCCTCAGTTTCTTTTGCAAAGCTGCTAGACCGTTGTTGCGAACTTGTAAAGCGGCAATTTTCCCTGCAACGATTTTTGAATTCTCAGGTCTTATTTTGTTTCGTAAAGCATTTTTTATGTCCTGAATCGAATTAACTTCCTCCGGTAATGTCTCACGCGATTTGCCTTTCAACTTTGATTTAACAAAAGCTATAAAAGTATTGCTCAGATTCGTATCTGTTAGATCCTCAAAAAACACTGTAACTCAAGTGAATTGCATTCATAATTGTCCCTAATTATGTTCGCACACATATTAATAAACGTTCTTTTCTGTTCTGTGGTTGCCATTTGGATTCCTAAAATATTCTTCTGTTCAACGCCTATGTTATTAAATGTTTCCTCAATTATGTTTCCTTCAAATTTAATACCAGATGTTAAAATCTCGTTATATGTATCTATAAGTAATTTAATGTATTTCTTTCTCTTAGTCTCACGTGCGGAAACTGGACGATTTTGTAAAATTCTCTTCCTTATATTATAAAATCTATTCAAAATATCCTTAAATGTTTCATTATCAAATACATACATATATAGTTAATTTTAGTGAAAATTTAGATTAGTATGTATTCAGTATATATTTATAAGAACAATATCTCCTTTTTAAAGAAATAAAAATAACAACTTTGCCCTTATTGGCACTTTATTTATTTGTTCGGTTAATTAACAAAGAAAAGCAAAAACAAAATATAATAAAATGTTTCTGGGATATCGAATATCATTCAATTGTTCTGTTTTTTCACTATGTTAAGAAAAGAACACGAACAAAAATTATGGTATTCTAAAATGTAAATTCAGTATGTTAATTTCCTTTATGTTAAATTGAAGTTAATGTTGTAATATTTTGTTTACTGTCAAATGTTCATTTACATTAAGTTATAGTTAGGTTATATATGTATGAAATGAAACCATGTTAGAACTGATTATTTTTAAGAGAGAAATAATACGAAAGTACTTTTTAAAGTTAATAACATTGGTATATATGTATTTTTTTATAACTTTTATGTAAAGTGATTAATATAAAATTATATATGTGCAAATGTATATAAATTATATATATTAATATAAAATTATATATGTACTATATATGTACTGTATTTATATTTTAAATTTTGTGTTTTTGTTCTATTATTTTTACAATTTTTTTTCTCTGTTTTCTTTTTATGTTTCCTTAAATTTAATTAATAATTTCTTAATTAATTACTTACAAGAAGTAGATATTAAATATAATTACATAAAAGGACATAATAAGTATTTTCCGCCGGGAGATCGTTGCCATTCCTCTGTGATGCATCTTCTTTCGTTTATTATTGTTGTGGTTGGTTTTCTTCTGTTATGTTGTTGAATGTATAAAATTTTAATGTTCTAGATGTTGTTATTTTTTTCGTTTGTATTTTGTGTGTTTTAAAGTTTGTTGTTGGTGTTGATATGTGTACATATATTGTGTTTTTAGTCTGTTGGTTTAAATTTGAATTTAGTAGTACTTCTTACTTTACTTTCTTTTGTTTTCCCTTATTTTTTTTGTTTTTTTTTTTTTTTTTTTGTATTCCGCTTCACTTTTTTTCATACACACTCAAATTTTTTCCCGTTACCGGTTTTCCAACTTAGAAACAACGATCGATTATATAAAAAAGGTTTTTTTTGAGGTGTTTATTTTTCCGCACGCTTTTCCATCCATTTTTTTCTTTAAACTTCAATTTTCAATTTTTTTAAGTTATTATTTTTCTTTTAAAATTTAATAATAATACACCCATAATTTAATTTCAATTTTTTCTTTAAATTTAATCAATTTTTTATATGTACACATGTATTTTTTTTTATATAAGACCAGCACCCAGGGGATGGCCCCTACTCATGCAGTGCATTGTGCTGGTACTAGGAAAATAGGTTATGGGAAGGAGGACAGAGGGATTAGTGTTTATGGACGTTAGATTTAAATTTACTCATGTCGTAGGTGGCAGGATATACTTTCGCTGGAAGATTATTCCACAACCGAACAGTGCGACCAAAGAATGAATTCTCCCTATAATACGTTGTGCGATTTACTGGATAATCAACTACAAAGGGATGCACTCTACGAGAAATACGAGTACTACGTAAAAATATATGATTCTTAAGAATTAATTCCTTAATTTCGTTAGAACACATTCCGTTATAGTACCGATAGAACAATGAAACACACGCCACATTGCGACGGTGCTCCAATGAATCGATAGAGTTGGCTACCCTACCGTCATTGATGAGCATCTTCGTCCTCTCCTGTACGCGGTCGAGAAGCTCCAAAATAGACTTTGAAGCACCGGCCCATACATGAGAGTTGTATTCCATTTTGGGACGGATATAGGTCTTGTAAATATTAAGGAGATCAGATGGAGTGAAGTATTTCTTGCACCGTCTCAAAAAACCAAGGCACTTGAATGCTTCTTTCGACACTTGAAATATGTGATCATTCCAACGAACGTCACAGTGAATTCTCATCCCCAGAACATCAAGAGCATCTGATTCCTCAATATCGACATTACCCATTGACACAGATGACAGCACATCACCACGTCTGTGTGTTAAAAAACAACATTGGTCTTACGTGCATTAAAATCGACCCTGTTCGCACGACCCCGGAGACCTTCACCAGGTCACTTGTGAGTGTGACGTTCATATTCATCCTTCTTACCCCTACCTCCAAAAGGCTCGGTCTACGATCAAAAAAATACGAGTGACAAACGTTGCTGTCATCCGCAAAATAGTAGATAGGATTAGAAGTGAGAAGAAGAAAGTCGTTAAGAAATATTAGAAAAAGAGTAGGAGAAAGAACAGAGCCTTGCGGTACCCCTGAGTTTACCCTGAACTCGTCGGATGAGACCCCATCTCTAACCAGTTTTATAGAGCGATCTCTGAGAAAACTCGAAATAAATCGAGAGAAGTGACTACCGACACCAGCATTAAGTTTCGAAATGAAAGCCTTGTGCCAAACTCTACCAAACTCCTTTGAGATATCCAGAGCCACAACTTTACTCTCGCCAAAACCATGAATGGACTTGTTCCACTTCTCCGAGAGCATCGCCAGCAGGTCACCAGTAGAACGGCCCTTTCGAAAACCGTCCTGACGATCGCTAAGTAAATCGTTGGACTCCAGATATCTCACAATGTGGGAATTAATCATACTCTCCATAACCTTGGAACAAACTGCTATTGGACGGTAGTTCTCAGGGTTACTAGGCTCGCCCTTTTTGGGGATTGGCGTTACATTAGCAACCTTCCAGCAAGATGGAAAAATACCGGCGCGATATGACGCACTGAAAAGGTGAGCTAATGGACGCGCAAGCGTCGAAGAGCACTGCTTCAGGACCAGTGCTGGTATGCCATCCGGCCCAGAAGACTTGTTAACGTTCAGATTTGCAAGAACCCTTTTTACAGCACGAGCTCGAAAGAATATACTAGGCATAGTACTGATACTCTTTCAAGTTCGGCCAGTGGTTGAACGCTCTCCGGCAAGTGAGAATCACTTGCAAACATTTCGGCAAAAGGTTTGCCTTTTCAACCGGGTTCGTGAATGTGTGGTCATTCTTTATAAGAGCAGGAACCGAACTAGCGTTTTTCCTCAGCGTTTTAACGAATGACCAAAAGTTTTTACTTCCCCTCGGAAAAGTAAGAACTTTAGCACCAAGGCGCTGCTCGTATAAAGCTTTTTCGCGTCTAAGTACTGCGGCACATGAAGATCTCGCCTGTTTGCGAAGCAAATCAGTGTGGGCACATTTGTTATTGCGCAAATTCCTGAATGCTTCCTCTCTGGATCTGACTGCCAATTTACAGGTCAGATTAAACCAAGATTTGTTTCTGGGTTTAATCGAAAGCTTTTTGGATGGGATGAAAATATCCATCCCCAGCCTTATTATATTCACTACCATTTCTGCCATGGCATCGACGTTTGTGTCAAGGAAACAAAGTTTCCAATTAAATGCCCAAAAAAATCGTTGAGCTCAGCCCAACGAGCATTCTCGTAGTTAAAAATAGAGCGTTCCGTAACCGTGGGTGGATCCTCGCGAAGAGCGGTGGACGAGAATGAGGTAGAAACTGTGCAATGATCCGAAATTCCAGAAGGTGCAAGAACCTCAACTACATACTTTTCGGGGTGTGTAGTGAGAAAAACGTCGAGGGTATTGTCCTGGTGCCCATCTACACACGATATGTGTGTAGGTTCATTCACTAATTGCGCAAGGTGATTGTGCGCGGCCTGAATGGCGTAAACAAGACGAATTATGAACATTGAAATCACCAGCAACAACAATTTCACCGTTCGGATAATTCGAAAGGATACTAGATATTGAGTCGGAAAGAGAGTCGAAGCCAGATGTGGTAACCTCTCTTCCCGCGTTTGGGCTTCTATACAAAAACCCGAAGTGCAAAAGATGTGTCCTGATTCTGAACTTAACCCATAGATAGTTAAATTCCGCATAATACCTGCCAAGAGGTTGCTGGCATTGGTACACAACTTCATTGCGAATGTACATAGCAAGACCCTATGAAAATTAGAAAGGAACAGAAGGTGATACTCAGGGATATGAAAATCCTGTGGATCAGCATTTTCAGAAACCTGGGTCTCACATAAGGCGAAAACATCCGGCCTATGGAGACAAATGTGCGCATACACGGAGAAAAAGTTCGCCCGTAGCCAACGCACATTGCAGAAGTCAATCCGAAATCGTCCTGCCATTACGTAAATTCAACCAAATAAAAGAAAAAATAAATATATAAATTAACCACGAGTAAACAAAAATCAAGCAACCCCCTTCCGGATGTGTACGACAAGGCAATGGGTTACTGCTGGTTGATTATTCAGCAGCCAGTGTTATACCTTCACTAATAATCCAACTGCAACCCCTCCAAGTGGTTCGCACCTAAAGGTTTGAAAAGGAATAATGAGGGGAATGGAAAGCACTATTGCCGATGATAAGGCACATAATTAAATTCTCCCCTATCGATCAAACAGTCCTTCATTTTGCTGATGTTTAATCTTGCCCGTATTCGAATTGGTTATTGTCAAGTGTGTGTTTATTTTTTATGTTAGTGTTTTGTTGTTTGTTCCATTCCAATAATTCGTTTTGTTATTAATATTTTGTTGTTTTCGTTCTTGTTGATGATGTTGTATTTTCTTGTTTTATTTATTTATTTTAATATTGTTATTTTATGTTCCGTTAGGATTGTTGGTCATTTTTGTCTATGTTCCACAATTGTCTTTTGAGAAATTGTTTTGTTGAGTTTTTGTTGGTTTATAATTTTATGTTGTTCTTGTAAAAATATATTTTTCTCTTTATTTTTTAATTTTTTATTATTAACTAATGTTTCGTCAAGAGTTGCGACTTTTGGTGTACGTATGTATATACATATATGTTCTGTTATTGGTTTTTCATGTTCACTTTTGTGCCCTTTTATTGTTTATCATTGTTATATTTTATTTTGTAATATTGCACTGTTTAGATTTATTGACACAGAAACAACATGAAGGGACAAGCGAAACACGTATTGATGGCACCGACGGCAGATCACTACACTGTATTCGTGGAAAAATTTGTCATAAATGGGAATCTTTACTATGTTGGTGTCTATATTATCTTCATCTGGTTGAGTCTTCTTTGACATTCCTCGGGTTGTAACTACAAAAACTTCTTTAATTGCTTTAAGGTCTTTAATAGAAATTCTCGAAAGTGCATTCGCTGCCACTTTGCTTTTACCCTTAATGTGTTCTATTGTGAAGTTATATTCTGAAAGTTCCAATCTAATTCTCATCAACTTCGATGATGGATCTTTTATATTGAATAAATAAACTAGTGGCCTGTGGTCTGACCTTATTGTAAACTCGGTGCCGAATATATATGGTCTAAAGTGCGTTACTGCAAAATAAAGTGCCAAAAGTTCCTGATCTATTGTTGACTTCCTTTGTTCCGCTTTATTGAAAGATCTTGATGCAAAGTAAATTGGCAAATCATTTCCGTCAACATCCTGGCTCAGAACTGCACCACACCCAACTTTTGATGCGTCCACAGTAATTATAAATTTCCTTGAAAAATCCGGGTACTGTAATAAACGTGGTGACATTAAACTTAGTTTCAGTTTCTCAAACATTTCAGTTTCTCAAGCGCTTCCTGACATTTCCTATCCCAATTAAAGTATACAATTTTACGAGTGATATAATTTAATGGTGCTGACAAAGATGCAAATTTTTCTGTGAACCGTCTATAATAATTCGCAAACGCTACAAATCTTTTAACTTCATCTTTAGTATTAGGAACGGGATAATGACAAATTGTTTCAATTTTCGGGTCGTCTGGTAGAAGACCATTCGCTGTACAATTATGGCAAAGAAAAGTGACTTCTGGTCTAAAGAAATTACATTTGTAAGGGTTAATCTTAAGGTTAAATTCTCTGAAAGTTTCGAAAACATATTCTAAATTCTTCAAATGATGTTTCGTTCTACAACCTACGACTATAATATCGTCGACATATAAGAACGCTTGGTTCGGTGGAAGTCCTGATAATGCCATATGCATCATTCGCGAAAAAGAATTTGGAGCAATATTTAACCCGGATGGCAAAATCTTCCATCTAAAGGACCCTCGATCAGTACTAAATGATGTTACATCTCTCGATTCCGGGTGAAGCGGTATCTGGTGGAAACCAGAAGAGATCAAGTATTGAAAAATATTTTGCGCGACCTAGATTATCTAAAATGTCGTCAATTCTCGGGAGGGGAAATTTGACGGCGATCAGTTTCTTATTCACTGCCCCATAATCTGCACACATTCTATATGACTTTTGCCCTCGACACTTTTCTTCGGAACCAAAATCAGAGGGCTGTTGTAATTGGAGTTACTCTCAATCAAATCGTTTTTTATTAAGATTTTCACTTGTCTGTTGATTTCTTCTTTCTGTGAATGTATCAATCGATAATTCTTTACATGTATCGGCGAGTATCGGTTAGTCTAAGTTTTTGGTCGTAAAAGTTGTTGACAGTCATCTTACTTCCTTAAAGACAAATATATCAGCATAACTTTCGCATATCAGCATTAAATGTTCCTCAACCTAACTAGGCATTTGCTTTTTTAAAATATTTTTCAATTCTCTAATTCGTTTCACCACCGCTTTGACTTCACTAATTGAGTACACTTTATAGTTTGAAAGTGGTTGCATTTTAAGTTTAAAATTATTAATGCATTTAACTTTATCCGTAACGTTGATTATTCTCAGCATGGGTGTATCCGGATCTACTATACATTTACTCACGAATACCCCTACACAGACCTCCTGTGGATCTATAAATACCGTTTCATTTACCCTGTCAAGTTTCAATGTTCTAAAAACATCGCATCTGGGTGGTATGATGCAATGATCGACGTCTTTGCCGTGTCTCATGGGAATTTTTAGACTTTAATTATAGCACCGAAAGGAGATATATATATTTTCGTAATCAGTTTTACATTTATTTGCCTTAAGAAAATCACGACCAAGAATTCCCTCCGTAGGAATATTAAAATTATTTTGGTATACGAGGTAATTTTGAATAATGAGTTTTGTACGAATTGTACCTACAGTTGAAACATAATGATTTGTGACACCGCTCATATATACGATCTCAATTGTATTGAATTGAACATTCGGCCTAATAAAAGATTTTTTAATTAAAGATATATCTGCTTGGGAGTCTACGAGAAAAGTGCAAAAATTTAAGGCTTCAGTACACTTTAAAGTAATAAAGTCCGCATAATTTAATAAGTTCAAAGTGTAAATAAGTCTTTCCTTTGCACATCGATTCTCAAAATTAGTGTGATTTAATTGGTTCTGCGATTTTAGTTCATCTCCCCCAACATCTCCCGTTGAGGGTCCTCCCCGTTTAAATGTAGGGTCCTTGCATTGACATTTCCAGTTCTATTGCGATTATAATTTATATTATTTCGCCCAGTGTTAGCACGGTTCGTCTGATTCGTCTGATTGTTACCCCTATATCCATTATTTCCGTAATTTCTATAATTAAAGTTCCTCCGTTTACCATTATCGTAACGCTTGATACCAATACCCCTGTTAGGAAAATATCTATTAAAGCCATTATTATCATTCAAGTGACCTACGTTGGTCCCCCTGAAAAAATGATTATTATTGTCGGAACTTCTCTGAAATGTCAAAACTTGTTTCTCATTTGCTTCATTTGTTTGTTCAACAATCAATTTTGCTATCACATCCTTTGGATCCGAAAAAGTTGTAGAATCAAGAATGAGCTTTACCAGAGTTGATTTGTCATTCAGTCTGCAAATACTGACATTGGCCATCTCATGCGCCTTAGTTTTTATTATTCCTTCAATAATAAAAGACCTTTTCAGTGCATCTGCCAATTCCTCAGTTTCTTTTGCAAAGCTGCTAGACCGTTGTTGCGAACTTGTAAAGCGGCAATTTTCCCTGCAACGATTTTTGAATTCTCAGGTCTTATTTTGTTTCGTAAAGCATTTTTTATGTCCTGAATCGAATTAACTTCCTCCGGTAATGTCTCACGCGATTTGCCTTTCAACTTTGATTTAACAAAAGCTATAAAAGTATTGCTCAGATTCGTATCTGTTAGATCCTCAAAAAACACTGTAACTCAAGTGAATTGCATTCATAATTGTCCCTAATTATGTTCGCACACATATTAATAAACGTTCTTTTCTGTTCTGTGGTTGCCATTTGGATTCCTAAAATATTCTTCTGTTCAACGCCTATGTTATTAAATGTTTCCTCAATTATGTTTCCTTCAAATTTAATACCAGATGTTAAAATCTCGTTATATGTATCTATAAGTAATTTAATGTATTTCTTTCTCTTAGTCTCACGTGCGGAAACTGGACGATTTTGTAAAATTCTCTTCCTTATATTATAAAATCTATTCAAAATATCCTTAAATGTTTCATTATCAAATACATACATATATAGTTAATTTTAGTGAAAATTTAGATTAGTATGTATTCAGTATATATTTATAAGAACAATATCTCCTTTTTAAAGAAATAAAAATAACAACTTTGCCCTTATTGGCACTTTATTTATTTGTTCGGTTAATTAACAAAGAAAAGCAAAAACAAAATATAATAAAATGTTTCTGGGATATCGAATATCATTCAATTGTTCTGTTTTTTCACTATGTTAAGAAAAGAACACGAACAAAAATTATGGTATTCTAAAATGTAAATTCAGTATGTTAATTTCCTTTATGTTAAATTGAAGTTAATGTTGTAATATTTTGTTTACTGTCAAATGTTCATTTACATTAAGTTATAGTTAGGTTATATATGTATGAAATGAAACCATGTTAGAACTGATTATTTTTAAGAGAGAAATAATACGAAAGTACTTTTTAAAGTTAATAACATTGGTATATATGTATTTTTTTATAACTTTTATGTAAAGTGATTAATATAAAATTATATATGTGCAAATGTATATAAATTATATATATTAATATAAAATTATATATGTACTATATATGTACTGTATTTATATTTTAAATTTTGTGTTTTTGTTCTATTATTTTTACAATTTTTTTTCTCTGTTTTCTTTTTATGTTTCCTTAAATTTAATTAATAATTTCTTAATTAATTACTTACAAGAAGTAGATATTAAATATAATTACATAAAAGGACATAATAAGTATTTTCCGCCGGGAGATCGTTGCCATTCCTCTGTGATGCATCTTCTTTCGTTTATTATTGTTGTGGTTGGTTTTCTTCTGTTATGTTGTTGAATGTATAAAATTTTAATGTTCTAGATGTTGTTATTTTTTTCGTTTGTATTTTGTGTGTTTTAAAGTTTGTTGTTGGTGTTGATATGTGTACATATATTGTGTTTTTAGTCTGTTGGTTTAAATTTGAATTTAGTAGTACTTCTTACTTTACTTTCTTTTGTTTTCCCTTATTTTTTTTGTTTTTTTTTTTTTTGTATTCCGCTTCACTTTTTTTCATACACACTCAAATTTTTTCCCGTTACCGGTTTTCCAACTTAGAAACAACGATCGATTATATAAAAAAGGTTTTTTTTGAGGTGTTTATTTTTCCGCACGCTTTTCCATCCATTTTTTTCTTTAAACTTCAATTTTCAATTTTTTTAAGTTATTATTTTTCTTTTAAAATTTAATAATAATACACCCATAATTTAATTTCAATTTTTTCTTTAAATTTAATCAATTTTTTATATGTACACATGTATTTTTTTTTATATAAGACCAGCACCCAGGGGATGGCCCCTACTCATGCAGTGCATTGTGCTGGTACTAGGAAAATAGGTTATGGGAAGGAGGACAGAGGGATTAGTGTTTATGGACGTTAGATTTAAATTTACTCATGTCGTAGGTGGCAGGATATACTTTCGCTGGAAGATTATTCCACAACCGAACAGTGCGACCAAAGAATGAATTCTCCCTATAATACGTTGTGCGATTTACTGGATAATCAACTACAAAGGGATGCACTCTACGAGAAATACGAGTACTACGTAAAAATATATGATTCTTAAGAATTAATTGTTGTATTCCATTTTGGACGGATATAGGTCTTGTAAATATTAAGGAGATCAGATAGGGTGAAGTATTTCTTGCACCGTCTCAAAAAACCAAGGCACTTGAATGCTTCTTTCGACACTTGAAATATGTGATCATTCCAACGAACGTCACAGTGAATTCTCATGCCCAGAACATCAAGAGCATCTGATTCCTCAATATCCACATTACCCATTGACACAGATGACAGCACATCACCACGTCTGTGTGTTAAAAAACAACATTGGTCTTACGTGCATTAAAATCGACCCTGTTCCACGACCCCACTCGGACACCTTCACCAGGTCATTTGTGAGTGTGGCGTTCATATTTATCCTTCTTACCCCAACCTCCAAAAGGCTCGGTCTACGATCAAAGGAATATGAGTGACAAATGTTGCTGTCATCCGCAAAAGAGTAGATAGGATTAGAAGTGAGAAGAAGAAAGTCGTTAAGAAATATTAGAAAAAGAGTAAGAGAAAGAACAGAGCCTTGCGGTACCCCTGAGTTTACCCTGAACTCGTCGGATGAGACCCCATCTATAACCAGTCTTATAGAGCGATCTCTGAGAAAACTCGATATAAATCGAGAGAAGTGACTACCGACACCAAAAGCATTAAGTTTCGAAATGAGAGCCTTGTGCCAAACTCTATCAAACGCCTTTGATATATCCAGAGCCACAACCTTACTCTCGCCAAAACAATGAATGGACTTGTTCCACTTCTCCGAGAGCAACGCCAGCAGGTCACCAGTAGAACGGCCCTTTCGGAAACCGTACTGACGATCGCTAAGTAAATCGTTGGACTCCAGATATCCCATAATGTGGGGATTAATCATACTCTCCATAACCTTGGAGAGTGTGGAACAAACTGCTATTGGACGGTAGTTCTCAGGGTTACTAGTCTCGCCCTTTTTGGGGATTGGCGTTACATTAGCAACCTTCCAGCAAGATGGAAAAATACCGGCGCGATATGACGCATTGAAAAGGTGAGCTAATGGACGCGCAAGCGTCGAAGAGCACTGCTTCAGGACCAGTGCTGGTATGCCATCCGGCCCAGAAGACTTGTTAACGTTGATATTTGCAAGAACCCTTTTTACAGCACGAGCTCGAAAGAATATACTAGGCATAGTTACTGATACTCTTTCAAGTTCGGCCAGGGGTTGAACGCTCTCCGGCAAGTGAGAATCACTTGCAAACATTTCGGCCAAAAGGTTTGCCTTTTCAACCGGGTTCGTGAATGTGTGGTCATTCTTTATAAGAGCAGGAACCGAACTAGCGTTTTTCCTCAGCGTTTTAACGAATGACCAAAAGTTTTTACTTCCCCTCGGAAAAGTAAGAACTTTAGCACCAAGGCGCTGCTCGTATAAAGCTTTTTCGCGTCTAAGTACTGCGGCACATGAAGATCTCGCCTGTTTGCGAAGCAAATCAGTGTGGGCACATTTGTTATTGCGCCAATTCCTGAATGCTTCCTCTCTGGATCTGACTGCTAATTTACACGTCAGATTAAACCAAGATTTGAAAGCTTTTTGGATGGGATCAAAATATCCATCCCTAGCCTTATTATATTGAACACCATTTCTGCCATGGCATCGGAGTTTGAGGCAAGGAAACAAAGTTTCCAATTAAAATGCCCAAAAAAATCGTTGAGCTCAGCCCAACGAGCATCCTCGTAGTTAAAAATAGAGTGTTCCGTAGCCATGGGTGGAACCTCGCGAAGAGCGGTGGACGAGAATGAGGCAGAAACTGTGCAATGGTCCGAATTTCCGAGAGGTGCAAGAACCTCAACTACATACTTTTCAGGGTGTGTAGTGAGAAAAAGGTCGAGTGTATTGTTCTGGTGCCCATCTACACACGATATATGTGTAGGTTCATTCACTAATTGCGCAAGGATTGCTGGTTATATTTGTTCCACAATTCTCTTTTGAGAAATTGTTTCGTTGAATTTTTGTTGGTTGATAATTTTATGTTGTTTTGTTATTTTTTGTTGTCAAGAGTTGTTGCAATTATTGTTATGTTCTCTGTTTTTCTAGTGTGTTTTTAATAAAATTCTCTTAAATTATGTTGTTGTTATTATATTTAAAATCTTAATTATATGTCAAGTGTTATAATTATGTGTGTTTATGTTATGATTTTTGTTGTTCAATTTTTTGTCTTCACTTTTGATCTTGAATTTTTGTTGTTCTATTTTAGTTTTTTAATTTTTATTTTTATTGTTTGTAATTTAATTTAAAGAAATAAATATATATATTAGAAATGGCACTGAAACATTATAGACGGACAACAGAAACACGTGTTGACGGCATAAACGACAGAACACTACTCACTACTACTATTTGATAATTTTTAACACAAAAGAGCGTCTATAGCAGTTTTGTTAAGAAAACAGTGATTAATTTTTAATTTATTTTCTTTTCTGTATTTTCTTATTTTTTAATTAAACACAGAATACATTTTTTTCTTTATATATTTTTCAAATTCAAATTTAATTGTTTTTAAGTTTTGTAAACAAAAATTTTTTTCTCACGGTCGCCATTTAATAACTCCAATTACCAATCACCATTCAAACCACCGTTTCATTTAAATGTTGTGTCAATAATAATACTTTTTATTTATCTGTCTCTTATTCTACCTTACATCTTATCTCATAATCTACAGTGTTGTATTTTAATGTAATGTAATTGAAGTATAAGTGATGTCAACGCACTATACTAGCACTAAGGGGCAAGAGCTAGTTCCCACAAGCGAGGGCCCCACACTCTCCATATCAGTGATGCAGAAAAATAACAGCAACCTTAAAACGTTCGGGTACATTAATGGCAGACAAAACATTTTTACTATAGACACCGGTGATACACAGTCTATAATCAGACCGATGTAGTGAAAGGAAAGTGTGAGAAACTTAATAATATCAGAATACGAACAGCTACTGAGGGGTCTGCCACCGTCTATGGAAAAATTGAGGTGAAAATGATTATAGGGAACATTACTGTAAGAAATATTTTTATTGTCGCCGATATTCTAGACGAGGTTATCATTGGTGCCGATTTTATGATAGTCCATGGTATCAATTTGAATATGAGGCAACAGATAATGAGTTGGTGTAATGTAGATCTACCTCTTGACGTGGTATACCAGCATCAAGTGCACGCTAGGAGTTACTGTCAAACTTCAAAAGTTACCAACTCAGGCCGAATCATTGATATGGGCGCGTATGGAGGGAGCTTGTGAGGACAACCGCTTGTGGGTGGTAGAATCAGCATAAATTAAGATAGACTTGTTATCAGCAAAGGCCCTCGTTAAATCTAACAAACAAGGTTATTCCTCGCCAGTGCTCTATCTATCAGACCACGAGCAACTCATATGTGAAAACTCCGAGGTAGTCCAATGTGCTCCAGTAGAGGCGGTAATAAGGAACGAACCATTACCGAAATCTGTCAATATATCAGCCAAGGCTCAACAGGTGTTAGACGAAAATGTAGAGAAATGGGTGCAGGGTGTAACAGCTGCAGAAAGAAATAAAGCCAAAAATTTGCTAAAGACGTACGCCTGCGTATTCGCCACGAAAAATAAAAGTCAAGGTAGAACAGCTATAGTCAAATATGAAATTAATACTGGCGAAGCGAGACCGATAAAACAGCACCTCTGGCGAAGCGTAATGCGGTTAAAGAGATGGTCAATGAAATGGTGAAAAGCGGTGTAATTGAACCATCATCGAGTCAGTGGAGGTCACCTGTAGTCTTATTAAAAAAAAATATGGTTGTACAAAATTCTGCGTAGACGACAGGAAGCTAAGCGATGTCACTACCCGCTACCAAGAACTGGCGATACGCTCGACACACTAGCTGCAACAAAGTTGTTCTTTACATTGGACTGCAAAGTTGGTATTGGCAGGTAGACATCGAAGACAAGGACAATGAGAAAACTGCTCTCAGTGCGAACGGTGGCTTATTGCAGTTCAAAGTTATGCCATTTGGGTTTTGCAATGTACCGGCCATATTCGAGCAGTTTATGAAGCGTGTACTATAAGGTCTCCATTGGAAAACTCGCCTGGTTTACCTTGAGAAAATGATAGTGATGGGCAGAACTTTCGATGAACACCTCAAAAACCTGGCAAAAGTTCTGCAACGAATATCAATGGCTGGACTAAAATTAAGCCTGAAGAAATGTGCATTGTTTCAAAAACAGATAAAATATTTGGGGCATCTAGTTACAGCAGATGACATTTCAAAGAGTGAAGATAAAATACGAACAATAAAGGATTATAAAGCCTGAACGGAATTATTGTGTGACTCGACGTGAGCTACTGGCAATGCATAAAACATTACCATAAGTACCTATGTATATGGTCAAAATTTTCTGCTAAGGACTGATCATTCCACACTGTTGTCTCCGTGTGTGCTCTCATCCAAGTTATCCTCTGTGTTATAACATAGACCCTCGCAACATTCATATGATGTTTCTTTTGGCCGTTAAAACCTTATATGGCGATTGCCACATATCTTTTCAACGCGAAAATTAACATCTTTAAATCGAGTGTAAAGTCTATGCTTTTGTACGCCTGCGAGTGGTAGAATCAATCGCTGCCTACGGTGTATTCTGAAAATATTCAATCCATAATTGACATTAGCTGTCATAAAATTTTTTACTTGGAAATTATTTTAACACATTGTGTGCCGGACGATGGAGTATTGCGCGCAAATTTAGTTATTAAATCTCAACGAAAAGAAGTAGACTAAAACCGTTCGACTTCGTTTTTAGTATATATTGTTACGATAATAAAAATGCCTAAATGCGCGGATGTAGTCCAATCTGGACGTCTAATTTTCGATAACTTTTTCCAACATTTGTGGCAGTATATCGGCAATAACACGGCGAATGTTGTCTTTCAAATAGTCAAGCGTTTGTGGCTTCACCGCATAGACCAATGACTTTACATAGCCCTACAGAAAGTAGTCTAGCGGTGTTAAATCACAAGATCTTGGAGGCCAATTTACAGGTCCAAAACGTGAAATTAGGCGGTAACCAAACGTGTCTTTCAATAAATCTATTGTGGCACTAGCTGTGTGACTTGTTGCGCCGTCTTGTGTAAACCACATCTCCTGGACATCATGGTTATTCAATTCAGGAATTAAAAAGTTAGTAGTCATGGCTCTATACCGATCACTATTGACTGTAACGTTCTGGCCACCATCGTTTTTGAAAAAGTACGGACGAATGATTCCAACAGCCCATAAAGCGCACCAAACAGTCAGTTTTTCTGGATATGACGGTGTTTCCACATACACTTGAGGATTAGCTTCACTCCAAATGCGGCAGTTTTGTTTGTTGACGTAGCCATTCAACCAGAAGTGCGCTTCATCGATAAACAAAATTCGCTTATGAAAATTGAAAATTGAAAAAAAAATTCACTTATGAAAAATGAAAATTGCTTTATTTGCAAGCATTATTCAGGCGTGAGTCTATTCATGATGAATTTCCAAACCAAACTGAGAACAAATCACTTGACAGCTGTTAAATCGGTCGCCGTTTTGAAAAGTAATGTCAACTTAAAGTTCTATACCTCTATAAAAACACGCTTTATAGCGAATATTAAGTTGTTGAAAACTGTATAAAAGTTATTGTGTAGTAAACAAAAATATAACTGTAAAACAATAAATAAAGCGGTGTTTATTTTATTTCAACGCAATTTGAACGAACTCAATCGTTTTGAAAAGGTCAAAACGTAACAATATCAAGAGCGACAATTGTTTAACGCGTGCTATAAAGTAGCGTTATGGGCCGTCTGCCGTGATTTTGAACGCCACTGCAAAGGCCAACTCATTTTGTACAAAGAATAGCTAAAAATGTGTTTACCAGCCTACTACTACTACGTAACCTGCGCGTACTCAAGTATCAATAGCCAAAAAAAAGAATGAATTCTTTTGATAGTTTTTTAAAACATTCATTTTCGGTTTATTTTTACAATTTTAAATAACAATTTTTTATTTTACAGCATTTCTTAATAAACCTTGAAGGACTTTGTACTTGTGTTTTGTTAAGGCTAAATTTAATAAAAAAAATAATTGTTTTCATAAACATGTCCTTTCAGAAATTTTTAACTTTGGGTTTTCTCTGTAATAAATTCCATTACAAAAACAAATAAAATTCTTTTATTTTTTCCCATTTTATCGAAATGAAATAATTTAATTTATTATTTTATTTTTGTTAAATAAACCACATTCTGTAAGAGTCGAAGTAAGAGTAGGAGTAGGGTAGTGTAGGGCAATAGTAGTCGTCCTGGCTGCTGCAATTTAAGAACCCTGAAGTACAACTGGCACGTTGTATTGAGCACATCCAGGCTTATGACTTTAGCATTGAAGACCAAAGTGACATAAAGCACGGAAATGCTGGTGCTCTCTCACGTCGGCCTTGTAATTTGGAATGTAAAGATTGTGTGAAAGCTGAGTGGAAGGAATCCATCCTTGATATTTGGTTAACGCAAATAGACGCAAATGAAGACTGGTCAGTAGCGCAAAGGAGTGACCCTATATTGGCAAAAATTATATCAACAAAAGAAGAGGACAGACAGCCCATGGGCAATAAAATATCAGCAGAAGGTCCTCTTACAAACACGTATTGGGCACAATGGGACAGTTTGAAATTGATTAATGGGTGCTTATATCGCCATAATGGAGCCAGCGGAGGACACCTTGGGGTAACAAAGACTCTGGAGAAACTAAGACAACGTTTTCATTGGGTTGGATGTCAGCAAGCAGTAGCGGATTATGTAGCAAACTGTACCCAGTGTGTGTGCAGCTAAGGGTCCAGTAACCAGAAACCGAGGTCAACTGTAACAATACAACTCGGACGCATCCTCCGAGTGGATAGTGATGGACGTAGCAGGCCCGTTTTCTGTCAGTAATTGTTATGTTCTCGTCGTGATGGATTATTTCAGCAAATGGCCAGAAGTGTATGCCATTCCCAATCATGATCTGCCAAGATTATTTTTGGGACTAAGCTAAAACTATCTTGTGACTTAGAGTTTGGTGTTAAGCGTACTACAGAGACGAATGTCACATATGCTGAAAAGCGGGAAAGCCTTAATGAACTTCACGAATTTGTGCGCTTACGTATTAAAATGGTCTGCGATAGAATGAAAGCCAGATATGATCGTACAGCAAATACGGAGGGCTTCAATGAGGGTTAACCGGTTCTACTCTACAACCCACAGCGGAAGAAAGCACTATCTCCCAAGCTGAAACTAACTGGGATGGGTCTTAAAAAGTAGTCAAAAGATTAAATGATGTGGTATACAGAATATAGAAGAACAATAGCCCGCGATCAAAAATGAAATTTGTACATCTAGAGTGACTTGCGAGCTATAGGAAGAAAGATAATGAGCCTATTCGAGATAAACATGCTTAAGCGAAAATGAAAATGCTGAAGAGAAACTTCACTAAATCAGGGACTTATTGTGAGATTTTAGCTATAAAATTTATTGGTTATTGGTAAGGCTTTTTAATTGCCATAATTACCTGTACTAATTAAGAGTGCTACAATCTGCATATCTACCAGTGTTGCCAGTTCGCTTAATTTTTGTGTGTTATATAACTTTAAACCATTTGATTTAACGTACCTGAACAAAAGATTTGCGTCTTTACTAGAACATTCGAAACTAATAATGAAATGCCATAAAAAATGGCGCATTGCGATTTGTGAGAGTAATTATCGTTTGGCTGTCATAAAGTAAAGTCTGTTGAGGCGTAAAAAAAAGAGTTATATAAGCGAATCTTAATTTACTATATTAAGACAATCTAATAAAAGTTATAAATTGTAAATAAAAATTGTAAAACAACAACAAAGTGGTTTTTGATTTAATTTTAACGCAATTAAAAAAAACTCAAACGCTTTAAAATGATTAAAACTTAACAATATTTTACAAATAAATTTACAAAATGGTAAGATATTGATTCGCGGATCTTGATCTTTTGTGTCCTGCTGCAATTCCGAAAGTTGACCCAGCCTCACACAAGCATCAGTGCGTCCCTTTTCCCAGATGATGTTCGTTTTCTTACAACATACCACTCAATACTTTTCCGTATAGAAAAAGACAGGACGAAAGCCATGCTCAAACAGCAATTTCTCCGCCCTCCCAATGCAATCCAGCTCCAATTTACCGTGGTTGAGAACGCAACAGAATTGCACAAAATGTGGCCTTTCGTGTCATTCTCCTCCAGATAGAGTCAGCACTCTGTTTCATCCAGCAGATTCTACCTGCTAAAATGGTAGATAATACAAATAAAAAATCACCTACCCTACCAATGTCAGCATATGGAGCAAATTTTGACGTTGCATAGATTTTTGCTTTTAATTCCAACAAAACTTTTAGTTTATTAACTTTTAAAATTCGTCTTGTGGAGTGCTGTACAAAGAAGAGCTGAATAAACCTTTTGAAACAAAAAGCGTGGTCAAAAAGGATTGAGCATTATCGCCAATTCTTTTTATTACTGCTCTGGATAGTATTTTTGACGCGGCCAATAGAGAGAAGATTGAAAACGATATAAGCCTCAACAACAAACTTGCCAAAGTAGCGTATGTTGACCACGTGGCTTTGTTATACAATACACAACGAGGCATGCGAACTAAAATAGACGCCTTGGCCAGGAACAATATCTAATGCAAGGCTATTGCAGACAAGGAAAATCTTATTCTAGGGATCCAAATAAGAAACTTTTTCCAAGAAACTATACCTCTAAAATGAATTCTGATGTTCCTTATTTTGACCCAAAAGTCAAATTTTGAAAAATTCCACTTTGACCCATTTAAAGTGCCCCAATCGAGTCATGTCTGACCGATCCCCACTAACTTTTGAGAGCCGAACCACATCCATGCTAGTGGCACACTCCCTGGAACCTCCACGGGGGGTTCCCATACAAAAATTTCAAAAAATCACCATTTTTGGCACTTTACATGAAACATTCAGCGAAATGGCTGTTTTTGTTTTGGAGTTTATTTTTTTTTAATACAACTTAATAGAAAAAAGACTAAAAAATTTTATTTTTTGAAATCTTTTTTGTTCTCAAGTCCGGCTCTCTGATGTCGTCGACATAACAGCGTCTATATTTTCTGGTATAACTCATTTGGAAACTAGCTAGCAATTGAACATGTCATTGTTATGTGACGGAATCATTAAAAGGTGTATCATCTTAATTTAAATATTCTTTCAATATATCGTACGGAATGCGTGAATGGTTGTTCAAATACGTTCTTTATATCATTCAAATTGATCATTTCGGTGTCATTTGTGCAATGAAAGTTTATATCTGGAGTTCAGTTCAGTTATATCTAAGTTTATATCTAAGTTCAGTTGGGTCTTCAACATCGGTTCGATGGCGTAAAATTTTCTTTATAACACAGTCTCGCTTTTCTTTGCTGGATTTTCCGTTGTTACATATAATCGTAATAATCTATCAGCTTTGGTGAGCCAGCAAGAATGTACAATTTTCCGTGGTTTGATGTTACCCAGATCCACCGAAACCACGCCGCATGTGCAATGTTGTATGTGTACTTCGAATCGGTAGAAAATTCAATTTTTCTGGAGCAGGGGGCATATTTTTCAACGCAATTTTCTCATAGACGTCCACCACCTGAATATATTAAAAAAAAGTAGTCAAATAATAAAATAGGGTTGACAATTATAATAAATGATTGATAGCAATTACTTACCGGAAGAATTTCACAAGTTTCGATTTGATTTCTCAGTTTTCCGATTGCCGATCTTGGTCCAGTGCTGGTTGGATTTATCCAAAGCTTGAAACAAATGCCGAAACGGAAGTTCGTTGAAGTATAGAAGGCAAACGATCCAATGCAATAGTCTTTTTAACAGCAATTCAAATCATCGTATATTTCTACCATGTGGCCCAGTGTTTGTTGGCTCACCATCAGTGCATATACCAATTAATGCATCCAGTGACATATTTTTATCATTGAACAAATAATTAAATTTGGTTGTTTTGTATTCAGCCGTTTCATGTTCCAGTCTTACGTAACCAATCAATTAAGAAGTTGATTCTTTCAAAATAACAAGATGCAGTTCATTTACCATCCTAGTATAATCAATTTTATCTCTCGTTGCAGTATCATCTCTTCTACCATGGAAAGAAAACGCTAACAAATTGGTATCGTCTAACCGTTTGCGAAGCCCTTCTCGTCTGCATTTGTCTTTTTCTCTGCGAACTTTCGATTTATCCATAATGAGAGGTTCGCCATGCCGATCTTCATTTCGAAATCTTGGAAAAGAGTGGTTTCCAATGCTGATGCTACTCTATCAGGCATACCAAATCTGACACACATCAAGGCAAAGTTATAACAATCGTATCTTTCTACGTATTGTGAACCATTGCTTCTATCCATATCTTCTTCAACCGATAGCGGTATGTATGTTGAATCATTGGGATGCATTGTTGGCATTGATGATATAACCGTTGCTCCTTGCTTTTCATTTTCCATCACAAATGCATCGACTATTAGTTTTCTCTGATTATGTTGATAGTGCATAAACTCTTTGAGGCGTTCTGGAATCAATCCGCATGTTCATACAGATACCTTCAAATCGCATTTACATTTTCCAGTGTAAAATTTTTTTTTCCGGAAATGGTCTTTGCTTGCTTTTGGTTTGATATATGTTGGGCAACCTATTCAATTTAATCAATATACTATTTTTCGGCATTATTCGCATACCAAGTTTTTCCCAAATTTCAATCAACTTATTTGCTGCTTGAGTAGTAAATGATTTATAGGAAAACTTTTTTTGTTTTTTTTTTTAATCACGTTCGCTAAAGTAAAAATAGTATCTCAAGATATCCAGCTCGGTTGGTAAGTTAAGATCAGTCAAATCAGAACACGCAACAAAAAGAGTAACATCATGCTTGGATATATGACTCATTGGGTTTTCTAGAGTTGTTGCTTTATCTTGCGGTGTAGAGGATGGTGGATTAATTTTGCTGAAAAAATAAAAAAAATATATAAAACTAAAAATAGCTTAAACCAACGAATATTTTAGTTGGCACTCACCTTGAAAAAATATTTAAAACACCAGCACACAACAACAGAAGATGTCACAAAATATATTAAATATTTAAAAAAAATTTAAAACATTTTTAATTTTTTTTAAACTTTCTTCTTTTAAAATTCTTTCTTTTTCTTTTTTTGAATATGATATAAAAAAAAAACTACTGAATATTTTCTCAAATTTCTTTTTTTATTTGAAAGTACAATTCTTCTGGCTAATAATGGATATATGGAATATTTTTTCAAATTTATTCTTTTATTTGAAAATACAATCCTTCCGGTTAATAATGAAAACTAATTTCATTTAAATGGCTGCCTCGGCTGGCCATGCAGTAGCCTACACGATCGGTCCAATTTTTAAGCACATTATCGATTGTGTGCAGCTGTATTTCACCAATGGCTTCACGAATATTGTCTTTAAAGCGTCAATTGTCTCTGGCTTGTTGGCGTAACACTTATCTTTGATGGCACCCCACAAATAATAGTCCAACGGTGTCAAATCGCAGCTCCGAGGTGGCCAAACGACATCAGCTCTGCGGCTGATAATGCGATCTTTAAAAACACGTAGCGCCGTTGAAACCAAATGTTGCTAATATCCTCCTCTTCAATTTTTGTGAACGAAAATTCGTTCAATATGGCCCGATAACGATCGCCATTTTCGAAGAAAAATGGCCCAATTATGCCTCTGGACCAAAATCCGCACCAAACAGTGACTCGTCTAGGGTGTATCGGCTTTTCAATGTATGCATGCGGGTTTTCTGTACCCCAAATGCGACAATTTTGCTTGTGAAAGTGGGATTTTTCAAAATTTGACCTTTAGGTCAAAATAAGGAACATCAGAATTCATTTTAGAGGTATGGTTCCTTGTGCAAAGTTTCTTATTTTGATCCATAGAATACGATTTTTCTTATCATATGGGCGATTTTTTGCGTCCTTACAAATCGACCCGCCCTAATATACACACATACGTATACAACTCATAATCGGGCACGTTTTTTTATTCTTCAAACGTAAAAAGAATATCTATAGGCTGAAGTACAAAAACAAATATAATCCACTCAAGACAAAGATTGATTAAGGAAATATAATAATCGACCAATCAGCAACAATTTGCGTATTCTTTGTAATCTAGCACAGTCAGTAAGCGTCTTAGAATTGATTTTGACATACTTCCGGTTCTAAAATGCAATATTTCTGATAATGTCACATTAAGCTGAACAAGGATGTTGATTTTTTTTCTAATGAACTGCTCTAGCCAATTCTCCCAAAGACGCCAAGTTACATAAGATTACGGGTTCCACAGAAACAATTACGAACAAATTAAAGCTTTGTGAAACCTAATGTTTGCTTGAGATCGTTGTCTGGATAGAATTAGCGGCTGGTTGTGATACCTAGTTTCTCTGAATTAGCTTTACATTTACTTATCTAGCATTGAGATAAATACATATGAAAATGTTACTAAGAATAAAATGCATTTTGCCATCTTGCCCACATTAGCATTCGAGATTAATAATTTTTTTATTAAACTCAAATTAATTAAGTACTCCGATAATTTGATGGTAAATCATCTTAAAATTGTCTTTAAATGCAAGTTCTTATTTAATTAAGGTTTTGTTTACCGACGAAAACAATTTCAATTTGCAAAGATCAGTGCCTCGTTTCTGTATTTATTTGTGAGATGTTTTCGCTTGTCAAATCAATTTGAAAACAATTTCTTTGTTCTAACTGTGTTCGCAAAGAAAACAACTACAAATTGTTCAAGCCAATTATATTTAGCTGTTTTCTTGAAAGCAACTTGAAACACTCGATGGAAAGCAAATTTGCTTATCAAGTTGGTATAAATTTTGAAATTGTGAGTGTATTAGTAAAAAAGTGGCAAAATTTGATTGCGTAGCTCCCATGTTAATGCTAACATTTATAAAACATAAATAATACAAATAAATTTTTAAAGTTAAAGGAAAAAAAATTTAACTTTTAAAGATTTATAAATAATTTTTATTATAAATTCGTTTTATAAAATTTGTTACTTCAAAAATTTTTTAATAAAAAATATATTAAAAAATAAATAAAATTTTATAATTTTAATTACAATCTTAAATTAAATTATTTTAAAACGTTTTTTACTCGTTAACATCATATTTATTTTAATATTCACACAAAATTCAATCATTTTGGTATAAATTTACAAATCTCGCGCATTTTTACAGCTCGTTCGAGAAACTTCTAACAAAATAAAGTTATAGAAACAGTTTTACTCACATATTTCCAATATCTCAAATGACAGTTAGTTCCCACAAAGAAAAATTACAAAAACCCTTTGAAGTGAGAAACGATTTTTTGTTTCAATTTATATCGTTTTTGTCTTATTCCTCGTACAGAAACGATGCACAGATTACAATTACTTGTATGTATAACGTAAACCAAATTTTAGATTAAGTTATAAGAAAATACAAAAAGCACTTGTTTATAATGATAAATATATGAAGTAAAAGAGACCCCGAAAAATCTGTAATATGTAAAGAAGATATAACACAATATTTGTAAGATATTTGTGTTATTTTTGTGTTATACTTTCTTTAGGGTTAATGTACTGCCCTAACGACATAGATTTGCCAGCTGGATGATAACACCGCGAATTGGATGACATTTAATTCTAATATATGACTTAAACATTAATTGTAAAGATAATTGGATAATAAAAGCATAAAATGTTGTTTCTCAACATTATTTTGTGAAACGCAATTTTTTTTTTATTCTAATAAGATTAAAGTGGGTAATTAAAGAGTATTACAAAACAACATTTTTGCAGATATTTCATTCAAAAATGGAAAAGCTAAGCTATTACGATTACGGAATTGCAATTACACAATTATGATTTCATTTTACGACTACACTATTACGATTACACTATTAAAGGTGCTCTATTACGATTACACTATTAAAATTGAACTATTTCGATTACAATATTAAAAATGCTATATTACGATCACACTTTTACGATTACAGTAGTTCGATTATTTTATTACAATTGCTCTATTACGATTTCACTATTACGATTACACTATTACGATTACTCTATTACGAATTCACTATTACGATTTCACTATTACGATTACACTATTAAAATGCTGTACTGCGATAACACTATTAAAATTGCACTATTACAATTACACTATTAAATTTGCACTATTACGGTTACACTTTTAAGATTACAGTATTTGGATTATTTTATTACGATTACACTATTACGATTACACTTTTAAGATTGCACTATTATGATCACACTATTACGACTGCACTATTACGGTTACACTTTTACTATTACACTAATTCGATTATTCCATTACGATTACATTATTAAAAATGCTCTATTACGATTTCACTATAACGGATACACAATTACGATTACACTAATACGTTTCACTATTACGATTGCACTATTAAAATTGAAATATTACGATTACAATATTAAAAATGCTCTATTATGATCACATTTTTACAATTACTGTATTCGACCTCTCAAAATGATAGCAAAACTAATATCATCGCCATAACCTCAATTGAAAATGATAAAAACCAACTGAATTGCAAAACATTTCACTACATGAAAAACTAAAGAGTTCAATAGCATTCCAAAAAGTGAAAACGACTCTAACAAGACGGGGAAATGCTAGAAAGGCGTGGATTTCTTTAGATTCAGAAGCTATCAAGGAATATAAAGATGATGATGGAAACATACAATTTAAAAATAATTTCTTAGAAGAACAAATAAAAGAAACATATACAGGGAAAATTCGAACAACGGATATAATACAACAAATTTTTGAAAAACTCAATTCAACAGAACAAACACAAGAAATTCACAACTTGAAACACATATTAGAAAAATTTCTTATAGAAAAATTTACAGGAAAGAATGCAAATGCTTTACAATGGATGGAAATTTTTGAAAATGAATGTTTGAGATTAGGAATAGAGTCCGATACATGCAAAATTGAAATTTTAAGATTATTTGTAGAGGGATCCTGCAGTGATTAGTATAGTTCAATGCTTATTAAATATACATTAAATTCCGATTGGAGCCAATTGAAGAAAATTTTCTGTGAAACTTATGCGGAAAAAGGGTGGACTTGTGTGCGATATGCAATTGAATACAAATATATTAACGGGTCTTTGCTAGATTACGCTTTAAAAAAAGAAAGAAATTTATTGGAAGTGAACAGATCACTGGAAAAACAAATTTTAATCGATTTAATTGCTGCTGGACTTCCAAACTGTATATGTGACAAAATTGACAGAAATAAATTAAAAGAAACAGAGGATATTTTTAATGAGTTAAGAAGTTTAGAGCACCTAGTAAAAAAAATATGGATAGAAAAGAAAAAGTATATATAGAGAAAAAAATAAAGACGATTGAAAACAAAAAGCCATGCAAGATATGCAAAGAAGAAAGAAAGGGCGAACGTTACCATCCGAAATCAAGTTGTTTAGAAATAAGAATACATTAAGAATACCTTAAAAAGCGTTCATAACTCAGAATTGGAAGTGGAACTTAATGAAAATAAGAGTATTACATATATATTATATTCTTTACGTTTAGAGGACTTATGAATCACTGTATGTACATATAAACTATTAATTTCTTTGTTTATCCGTTAAAATTTGGAACATAAAAATATCTAGCCAGCATTGCCACGTAAAAAATTGCTTTTCTACCAAAAATTTTCTAAAATTATACCAAAACCATTCGCAGCATACCAAAAAGTAAAGTAAAAAGCTCAAAAGTGCTCTTTTTAATTAAAATCGAAAATTCATTCAGTTACACAGCCATGCACATGCAAGTAATTTGTTGAAATTTGTTACCTATACATACTACAAACTTTATCCTAAAGTTGTTATGAAAAGAAAAATGTTTGGCGAAAAAACAAGGAATTCCGCCATAAAACTTTATGCCACCGATAAAGCATGAATGTTTGGTTATGGTTTGGCGATTGATCGAAAAATTTTGCTAAAATTGGCACTTAAGTTTTTGTTAGTATAACTATGGATCCTTTCACATATTTTAACCTACTTGAAGAAAATTGTAGGCGATTTGTTAACCAAATGGATCTTTTGGGAGCTGATACTTGTATAAAGGCATAGAAAACAAGAAGTTGTAACACTTAAAAAATCTTTTTAAACATTGTTAACGTTGCTGAAAACTGTGGTTTATACAGATCCAAGTTACATTTTATTCCAAAATTATGTAAGGTGTTTTTGATAGCACAAATCAAACAAAAATATAAAAAATTTTACTAACCAACCAACTTACTAAATTGTTTTTATACAACGAAGAACTACCAACTATCTACGAGTAGTTAACGAAAGTGAAATTTTTTCAAAATTTGACTCAGGAGAGATTAAAATCGGGGAAAGATGGGTTAAAATAAGTGACATCTCTTCTAAAATTATATTTTTTAACATAGTGTTTAATTTTTAACATTCCAATTTTGATAAAATTTGAAACACAGATAGATGGAGCTAACGAAATTGTTATGGGCTACAGTTTTTTTCGGATTTGGACCTGGGAGAATACGGGCCTAATAAGGTCATACTAGAAATAATTTTGTTTATTCAGTTTGTTTCTCAGTGAACCACAAGTAAACGAATAAATCATTTTTTTAAAGTGGAAAAAGTTTTTTGTTTGCTCTCATTCATCATCCACTAAGATGCGTTGTACAAAAATACGTTTTCATAAATTGCACTTTGATGTGCTCATAAGGGATAATAGGAGAATTTTTGATTCATAGTCAATTCCAGCGAAGCACGTAGCTATTACGGTATGTCATAGGAACTATAAATGATATAGTCTCCAATTTTTCCTTATGCTATTCTATTATCAAGTTGCACATTAAGATAAAAAATTAACTTCACAGGCAGAGTGGGCGTAGCAATTCCCATAGTAAATAATAATTACTAGATTACCAGCTCGAATTATTCGAACCCCTATAGGTAATTTTTGTAACATAATATAGTGAAGATATTAAATGGTAACTTCATTATATTCATTTGTAAAAGGAGTAACATAGTTAATCGTTTGTAAATGATAATCGTAGCTTTTTCAAATCGCTTACGGTTTGAAAAACGCAAAAAGCATTTCAGCATGTTCTGAAAAACACCCGATTTGATACTTTAGAAGTTGTGTTCGAACATTAAAAGCATATGTTGTATTATAACAAAACATAAACATTCAATTTTTATTAATATGCCTACGGAGTTTGTGCTTGCTAAAATGGCTTTCAAAAGGCTAAAATCAAAAAAAGTTAATAAGTATTCAATTAAGCCACGCAACTGACAAATTCGAAGAAAATTTTCAAATTGCATATTTTTGTAATAAAATCTTAAATCAAATCTTCAAATTAAAAGAAAACATATTTATTTTAAATTGTACATCAATACACTTTCTCTTTAAAATGCAGTTTAAATAAAATAAACCAAATCGTTTAAGTGAACTCCAGCGGTTTGAAAACGCCAAATTCTAACGTTGTAGTTTGCCAGAACACATGTTTGGCGTTTTCAAATCAAAAACGCGAATTTTAAGCAATATGCGTTTTTTAGAACATTGGCGAATAATTCATATTTCTTATTTAATAATTTTATAAAATTTCGTTGTAAACTTTGAGGTTATTACGTGATTATTGTTTTCTTTTGCTCCTACAAATCTTTAACAGAAACAAAAATACCTTTAAACGTATGAACTCGTGAAAAAATCATCGTATAACTCCATGAGAAAAAACTTGTTCGGTAATGCAATGCTCCATTTTGAAAAGTTTGATCTTATGCCTTATTAACCCGAACAAGCACAGATGGATCAGAAGGTATAAAGTTGATTTGGAGTTTGATTTACCGAAATGAATAATTTTTGCATTAAGACTTTTAAATAAACTTATAATTGCACTATTCTTTAAAATATTTGAGAGGTGGTAAGTCGGATGGATTTAATATACTTAAAAATTCGGTGAGTATAACTAAGTATTCATAACCTGTTTCCTCCTGTTCACCACAATTAGAACTAAAGCAAACCTTTTCCTCTCTAAGTATCAAATTGGAAATAATATGTTCATTAATTTTTGTATAATCATAGACTTTCAGAACAAAATTGGCGTTGAGTAAAACTTAAACAAATTTTGTTCATCGATTTAAATGGCGTAAGAATACAATAACGATGCATCGAGATTTTAAATGCTTCGTTATTATAACTTGTAGCTTCTAAGTGACCGTTACCCAAATTTAGCAACCATTCCGTAAAAGGAGGATCATTTTATCTCATATTTTAGTCAACTTATGGGCTTAACCATAAGAGCATAAGGGCGATCTTTTTACCGTATTTTCAAGAATGGTTATTCTATTTCACACAACTGGTAACACCTTGCGAAAATCTCCACGAAACTGTTTATTTTTCTTCATAAGAAAAGTTATTCACAATATCCTGATAGGAGATTAATTGCAATGCCGGTCCATGCAACTCGTATAAAGCTTGACATCATCTGTTCCTTTATATGATACGGCTCGGTATTACAACACCATTTAACCGCTAAAGTTTAACACAACCTAAAACTATACTACCTTGATAAATAAGTTTCCAGAATAACCCCCTTGTGGCGGTCCCATCGTTTCGATTTGAGTTGTTTTTAAGTTTGTACATCTGTTGTTTCTATTCTCGCAAAATCTTAGCGTCATAGCTTAACATTTGCATAAGCTACGTAGCCAAGAGTACTTCTATCTCTATGTGTGTTGGCGATTTTTTACAATTTTAGAAACGGCTGCTGAAACGCGTTCCCTGTAATGGTTTTTTAACTCGATTGAACAGAAAGAAGTCACAGGGAGCCAAATCAGAAGAATTGGATGGCTGTTGGATGGTATTTGTTGCATTTTTCGTCAAAGTTTTCGATTAATGATGGAACTCTGCGACGGTGCGTTATCATGGTGCAAAATCCACGAGTTTTCTGCCCACAATTATAGTCTCTTTCGGCGAATTACTTCACGTAAACGTCTCATAACGCCCAAATAATACTCTTTGATTACTGTCTAGCCTTCTGGCAAAAATTTATGATGCATTACACCATTGTAAACACGGTTGGGAAGAACCAGTGTTTAAAAAAAAACAGCCCATCTGGTTTTATTGTTTTCTTTTGTGTTTTATAACTGCTTTCTAATTTCGTTCAATTCGACATTATTTTTTATTTTTTTAGTAAAATTACGTTGTTTTAGTATTTATAATGCAATTTTACACTTTTGAAGGGATCAAGGAGGTGTTGGGTACTGTGGGCTGCTAAAGCTGACTGCAATTACTTCGTTTGAACCGTGTATTATGAGAAAAACAGCTGGAATACAAAGACGTGATTAAGTTATGCTTTTGCATGACAACTCTCGGCCTTATATCACAAATGTTGCCAAACGATTGTGAGAAATACCCAAATGCTGTACCCACCGTGTTCTCCGCACATTGATTCTTCTGACTATCTGTTTCACGGCTACAATATCTTTTACCATTTCACCGAATCTTTTTTATTATCGAACGGTCCCACCACTCACTTACCACCCTCAACCGACCGCGGAGGGCTCGTCTCCATGTCGTAGAGACACGTACACACTACAGTCCTAACTAACGGATACAAGCAACCAGAACTCAAATCGGCTACAGAACTGAATCACAAACTGAAACATAGAATATACAAACATACCTAAAGCTTACAAAAATATACATGAATCAGTTAAGAAAATAGATAATTATAAAATTTACAAATTAATATCAAATAGCAAACTATGTTTAATATTACCAACATCACAGTTAAAATCAATAAACTGATAATGCAAATTGTAATCATTGCAAATCTGCGAAAAGGAAATTGCATAATTTGTCCTGCAGAAATCCAACGCCAAAGGACGAAGATGGCGGGAAAATCTAAAGGGATGGTAAAATTCATGGTTAGATGTAAAAAACCAGAATCAATATCACCCACAACAAGGTTGCAAACAAAACAAATATCCAAAACTGCTTTCTTACACTCCAATGTAGGAAGTTTAACAGGTCCAACCTAGCTACATACGAAGGAAATCCATCAACATAATTCCACCCTAAGCCACGTAAGCAGAATAATAAAAACTGTTTCTGCACGAACTCAATTAAATCAATATAACACCGGTAATAAGGATTCCAAACAAACGCGGCATACTCCTAAATCGGCCTAACGAGCGAAATGTACAATTGTATCGTAATATAAGGATTAGTTAATTACCTAGACCATCGCTTTACAAAACCTAAAACAGCCCGGGCCTTACTAGTCATCATACTAATATGATCAATAAATGAAAGAAAAAACCATATGCGTACTTTTTCTCAGATTGAGAACAACAATCAACGAAGACATCAATACTCCGGTGCAGAACAGTCTGACCAAAAACATCATTGGAAGTATAAAATAATTTAACATTATCAGCGTACATAGAACACTACAATCAGAAAATAACTCAGAAAAATCATTAAGAAATAACAAGAACGAGAGCGGACCTAAATGGCTATCCTGTGGAACTCCGGAGGAAACATAAACGGTCTCAGACAATACATTCAAAAACAAAACTTTCTGAGTCCTAAAAGAAAAGTAAAATTTTATACAACGAAGAAGTCTATCAGGAATACCAATCAGTGTCAATTTATCAACCAATATCCTATGATCAACTCTATCAGAAGCCTTACTAAAATCGGTACAAATAACATCAGTTTGAGCACCAGCGACAACGACCTTAAAATCCACCGTAGTAAATTCAAGAAAGTTAGTTAAAAAACCAAGCTGAAAGGGTGACATAATAGATTTCGTCTGAAAAGAGAAATAATCTGTCACCAACTTCTCCATTAACTTAGGAAAGCACTGAGCTTAGTGATCGACCTACTGCCGGATCTATGCAAAGGAATAATAAATGACCCTTTCCAAATAAGAGGAAGGATATCTATCTCCAAAACTTTGCTAAAGATAAATGTCAAAGGACCACTCAAATGACTGCACAGTTCCTTAAAACACAGGCAAAAGCGCCATTAGGCTCTGGCAAGTGAAATACAAGAAATTGACACACTTCCCACAGAATATGGATACGAAAAAATCTTTCCCGAATCTAAGACTGAGTCCAATTGCCTATACGTAGACTGAAAGAAGTCGGCAAACATATTTGCAATGTCAAGATAATCAGAAAACGATTTTCCCTTGTAGAGCATTTCAGTAGGAAACACAAATGATTTACGTTTAACACGAACAAATTCATAAAAGGACCTCGGGTTAGTAGCAAATTTTGACCTCACTCTGTTCAAGCACTAAATACAGCAATAATAATTAAACCTAGCAAAAGCAGCAAGTGTCCCGGAGTAGAGCAAATAATCAAAACAAGATTTCTTTTCAAGGTATGTAAAATTGGCTTTAAAGTTGGATCGCCTCAAAAAATGATAAGTTCTTCAGAAATGGGATTCGGAAATTGGATCTGAGATGGGAAATTGGCTCAGCGGTGGAAACAGTGATTTGACAAATTTTTTATTTTGATTAATTTGTTACTTCTTTTACATTTTTGAGCTAAAAATAACGAACCAAATTATTTTGTATTCCCAATACGCAAATTATACTTATTTTTTTTGGAAATAGGCTACGAAAACATTTAAATAAAAACACACCTCGGGTTACCGAGTGGGTTGCCAACCCTGATTGCAATCCATGAAAACCGAGGGCATTGCCTTCTTTTTTGACTGAAAACGATGGTTTCTTTGGTCTCGGCTCGTTTGGTGGCACCGCCACACGGGAGTTGTTCCGGAAACTTTTTAATCAAGGTAGTATATTAAACAAACCTGTATTAATTTCGTTTTCTTAACCTTTTTTAAAGAATTTTTTCATATTTAAATTTAAACCACAGTGCCAAATAAATACAACTGTAAAAAAACTGCAGATCGACCCGATAAAAGAAAACAAAACTTGTCAAAGCAAAATTTGAACGTACAGAAGCGAAACAAAAAAAAAAAAAAATTTTAAAGAGTTTGTTAAAGTTCTTTGCAAAATACATTGAACGTGCAAAAGGCGTCGTATTTACAACCGACGAAAAACATCTTTGACAAATAATATGAATGATGATGAGGATTGTTAGGGTAGAAAACGGCTAATGGTAATTAGAAAAAATAGTTCAGTTGGACACTTACAAATTTATTTTTTTAGCATTTGTACCCTTTTTTCTTTTCAATGTACTCTTTTTACTTCTCCAGAATCTGGCATCTTCATATAATATATATGATGACTATGACTATGATGATGGTTATAATAGAAAACCCTTTTTTAAAAACAATTACTTTCCTGTATTAACACATTTGACAAAATAAACACTGCATAGCCAACAATATTATCAAGAACAGTTTTGGCAACAACAAAATATGTTATTTTAAACTGTAATACAAAAAAACTATGAACCTTAAGGATTTAATATTTATTTTTTTAACGAAAACATTAAATTCAAGACTTCACACTATTTTTCGTCATTAGAATAGAAATTTATCTTTAAAATGAATTATCAATCATTAATTTTGATGCAGTAATACGTAAGATATTTGCAACCAACAAAAAATATCCTTTAGAAATAATATACATATACATAATAATATATACTGCTCGGGCTCGAAACTGGCTCACTTGTGATGTTATGTATGCGCTCTAACCGCTACTCCACGCCACCCCCCTATCTGTAAATATAAACTTTATATTACAGTATAGAATATATTATTCTGTATTAAATATACAAAAAAATTGAATATTTAATATAAAAAATAAAATGGATTTATCAATAGGCATTCATTTTTACAGAAAGTTGTGCTGTGTTAGATCGCATTGTTGTTTTGTTTATCGTTGTGAAGGATTCTGCTGTTGGCTTAGTTATAGTCGCAGATTCTGCTGTGTAAATAAAATAGAAAATATGTATGCACGAAAGCAAGTATGTATGTGACTAATTTTGACATGTTTCGCAATGTTGACAACGAATTGGTATTCGTTTCACTGTTCATCGGCGTTGCCAAATGTGCAGATTTATCTTTATTTTGCAGTTTTTTGAAGCATTAAGCAGTTTAGAATTTTTTTTAAGAAATCAGTTTTTCTGTCAATTGTGCAGATTTTGCAGTTTTTAATATTTTAGTTTTTTATTTCCAATTTTATTTCTATTATTCTAATTACAATTTCTGAATTAAGAATTTCAACGCATTTGATTATACCTTTTTTAGGATACTGATCATAGAGAAAAAGGGATTTCACACAGTGTATGATACTCACATTTAGGTCTAATAAAGATTCGTTTTTCTTATTGCCAAAAGGTTAGTTGGTGTGCATTACATACTATGTAAATAATACTAATTTTAAGAAAACTTAAAACCTATGTAAAATACTAGTCACAGATTATTTCGTGTATTGTCAGCAGTCAGAAAAAACTTTGATGGAACACGATCACACTAAAGTGTGACCTACTTTTTGCTTAATTACATCTTTAAGACGATTTTCCTCCGATATAAAGATTTTTTTATGTTCTTTTCTAAAAATGTAACCTTTAAAAAGTTAAAATATTTTGTACTTCCCACCCTCAATAAAATTACAGGGTTTCAGTTTTTCCAAAAAAAATATGGCAACACTGCTGTTCATAAAAAGTGGAGATCGACACAATTCATCAATTTATATGAATAAAAAATACAGTAAACCAATACGACTACGCAAATTTATGTAGGGAAAAGCATAGTTATTTTGTTGTTATGAAACGAAAATATATTAACCTACATTGAATATCTGGTGCCTTTTATAATTTATACATATAAAGGTTCCACCAAATAATTTTAAAAAATGCTACAAAAAAAAAACTACTGAATATTTTCTCAAATTTCTTTTTTTATTTGTACAATCCTTCCGGTTAATAATGGAAAATAATTTCATTCAAATGGCTGTCTCGGCTGGCCATGCAGTAGCCTACACGATCGGTCCAATTTTTAAGCACATTATCGATTGTGTGCAGCTGTATTTCACCAATGACTTTACGAATATGGTCCTTTAAAGCGTCAATTGTCTCTGGCTTGTTGGCGTAACACTTATCTTTGACAGCACCCCACAAATAATAGTCCAACCAAAATCCGCACCAAACAGTGACTCGTCTAGGGTTTATCGGCTTTGCAATGTATGCGTGCGGGTTTTATTTGCCCCAAATGTGACAATTTTGCTTGTTTACATACCCGCCAAGATCAAAATGAGCTTCATCTGAAAAGACGATTTTTGGCAAAATCGGTCGCAAGCCCACTTAGCGAAGCGTATACACAACAATATTCGTTCAGCGGAAGGATAAAACTAATTATCTGCCAAATCAGACATGAACTAAGTGATACCATTCATGAAATAAGCACTAGTTGAAAAAAAACGTTAGATGGCGGACCCTTTATATATCAAATAATGGATAAAGTAAGGTTTTGTGTACTTTTAAAGTATTGGTCAAACATGTATGAGTGGGTAAAGTTAAAAATAAAACGATACACATACAAAACTATTCAAAGCCAGCACAACGTAAATAACTACAAGTAGGAGTTGCGTAAAATGCCTGTCATACCCGCACTTATAAGTGTAAAGTGGTTATGAGCATGGGTATATTTATAATATGGCATGTGAAGTATACTCGAGTATACACAGAGTAACCATAGAGGATATTTCTTCAAAATAAAATCTTTCGAAATTGTTGTGATACAGTTAATAAAAGTGTTTTATATTGACATTTTAGTGAAGTTAATATGACTAAATACATATGTGGACTATTTTTAAAACACTTTCAACGGATTTTATATAAAAAATTCAATTGCTTGTTTTGTATAAAAAATAAAAACTGATTAAAAGTTTTGATAAAAAACACTTTTTTTTATTGTTTATTCCATTTGACTGTAAAGATATTGCAGGAGTATATAAACACAATGCTGCTTTATGTAAAGTAGTTAAATCTTAGCTCCATTTCCCCATGTGCGACATTATTTTAAACTTTAGAGCTGCGATTTCAGCTTCTTCATTATTTTGAAAATGGTAAATCATTTTTATTTTATTAAGGGATGGAATAACAAAACATAACGTAAGAGACGCAATCGCCTGAAATTTGAATTGATTGAAAATTGAAAATTATTTCAAAGTCATTGCAAATCTCTACTTAACTTTGGAGGACAGAATAATTAAAATTTAACATACTTCGCCTTTGAACATTTTCCGCAAGAATTTCATTGATCTTTGTGCAATTTTCAAAAATTTACTAAAATATTGTGAAATTCGAATTCCACATTGTAGGACAATTAGTCTTCAAAGTTGTTTCCAGCATGTACTGCCTATTTGCCTTTTGAAAGTATTTTACTATTTTTTTGCAAGTATTTGTAATCCCTTTTAATTCATTTTTAGATTCGACAGCATCAGTTATGACATTAAAAAAAAGAACAGTTTAATCTTTTGCAATCTATTATTGCACTTAAAATATGACTTCCGCGGTCTGTTACGAACACCATATTTGATATATCAGTCACATCGAATTCTTCAAAAAGGTTGCTTATTTTTATTTTATGTTACCCGCTGTATTAGACATAATATTTGAAATTCACTTGGAAGTGTAAAGTGGCATACAAGAAATGTCTCTTAATGAAATCGTCGCTCCACATATAAATTGTAACTTTAGCCTCACCATTGGTAATAAGATTCTGTATGTGTGGTCTTATTTCTTTTCTATGTCGCCATCGATTGGGTTTTTAATTTTCCTTGCGATGGGGATAAAGCTGTCTAAGTCAACTTTTTACCAATCTTTCCACCAATTTGTAGACACTTTTGAATTAATTTACGAAAACCCGAGCCTTCAACGCTACTGAAAGGACGACAGTCTTCTATAGCAAAATCTGTGAGACCACTTTTCTCGTCGATATTTATTTGAATTGGTGTACTGTCATGAGGCTGTGAATGAACGCACTTATGCATAATTATATTATATAATTATATTTCGGTTCTCCAGTTTTTCTTAGCGTGCCTTTGAATATATTTCATGTGCGACAATGTTTTTTAATGAAAGAGGAAAAAATTATTTTTTTTTAATATTTCGCCCAAGTTTTTTTTATGACTTTTATAGCATATAGTGTCATTTTAAAATACAATGTTTTCTGTCTTGGATTGTTTCTCTGACCTTTCAAAAAAAGAAACACGAACAATGATGTAAAAGCATACGATTTATTTTATTTATCCATACACGCATGTCATATATACGCTCGAGTACTTAATGTACTTTCAAAATTTTTCTATTCTCATTGATACACATATTTTGAATGCATGTGTATATGCGCGCACTAACATCTTTATAGCTATAGCACATAACATGGATACAAATATGTTGCTTAAGTTGTTTGAGATTGTTGTGTACAGAAGTACGACTGATGTGGATAGACAGAGAAAGCTTTAATTATTATCGTTCTCTACACATGCAAAATACCATATTTTTAAAATTATTTTTGTATTGACTGCCAAGCTATATAAACCAAATTTAAAAAATTAAACTCTAACCATTCTCAAGATATACAAAAGTCATTATTTCATTTGTATGGAAGGTACTATGCCAACTTATCCGATTATACTATCTAAGAAGTCATATAGAGCAAATTCAGAACCTTTCATTCTAATCGTATTCTAGATATACAAAAATCTATATTATATATCTATTGGATACGCCACACCCACTTATTAAATTTCGGCTATACTTCGACTGATGATGTGTGTTAACTACTAAGTTATTTAGACCAAATTCTGAACCTTCCACTCTAATTGTTCTCTATATATACAAAAATCAATATTTATTTTGTATGGGAGGTGCTGCTTCTACTGATTCAATTCGGACCAATCGTTAACTGATGATTTGTACTAACCATAAAGTTATTTGGGCCAAATTTAGAGACTCTTACTATTATCGTTTTAAAGATATAGACTAATCAATAACCCGCCTAGTTGAATAATAGTGAAGCCACACTCCAAATGTCAGAGTTTTCTACGTATAATTTTTATATACACAGTTGTTGAAATATTTTCTAACTCAAATAAAGTTTAAATGCTGTAACAAATTTAGTTTTCCAGTAAAACTAATGAAAAAAGGGTTCACTCTAATGTCAATAACTCGTGAACAAATGGACCTACAAAAACCGCATATACATAATAACCTTGGTATTAATTTCACCTTTCGTTTAAATTTAAAAAATTCTAGGAAATGTCTTATGATATGCTTATTCTACAATTCATTTACATTTTGCTTGTGGTATGGTTTGTTGGGTTATTTAACTTAATTTAATAACATATGTGATACCTTTATTTTTATTATTAAAATTATCAAGTTTGCAAAATAGATTGTAAAATAGATTGTAAATAAAAGTGGAATGATAAAAAAGTATTAAAATCAGATCCAGATTCCTCGTTAGCCATACATGTCTTTTGTAGAACAAAATGATGATTCTTCCAAGAGATCCATAACCTCTTGAGGAAGTACTATTTTTTTTTTAAATTCCGAACTCTTCTCAATACAGAGACTTGATAATAATGGATCCGAAGAATCTAAAGCTCTATGAAAAACATCACTCAAGTTATTTATTCTGCTATTTCGTCTAGCGTGTCCTTTAGAATACATGAACAAAACTCGTGCAAGTCGACAAGTACAAGCGAAGTCACTGCTCGCTTAGATAAATATTTCATAAATTACTCAAGGCCTAGATAGATAGGATAGGCCTAGGATAGATAGACGAGCTTAGCTCATATCTATTGTCCAATAATATAGAACATGTTAGAAGAGCGGTGTCATCTGTACAGGCGAATTGATAAGTTGAAAGGGTTAACAAGATACTTAAGGTTTTGCTAAGTAAGGTAACGAGCCCTTTGAACCATGCTAACTGTTTGCGAATGTTGACGGAGGTTGAATTTGCTATGAACAATACAAATCATTCAGCTATTAAACAATCTCCTGGTATTTTATTATTTGGTGTTTAATAGCGTGGTGCAACTATAAATTTTTTAAAGGAATACTTAAAGAGAAGGATCTCAGACGGGTATGTTCGTAACTTAGAGAAAATTCAAATAGATGCGGCAAAGGTCATCCAAAAGTCTAAGAATGATAATTTAAGATCCTTTTTGAATAGGGGCAAACCTCTAAAATTTTATGGTGTGGGTGATTTTGTTGTTGTTCGGTATACCGACACAACAATTACAAATAAGAAGTTGAACGATTTATTAAGAGGACCTTACGTAGTACACAAAGTTTTGATGTTATTAGGAATGTTGAAAACTGCCAAATTACCCATCTGCCATACGATGGAGTAATAGAGGCTTCAAGATTACGAAATTGAATAAATTGTTAATTTGATTAATTTGTAATATACACTATATTCACTAGCTATATCTATTAATATATGTTGTAATACCACCTTGATGAAAAACTTCCCAGAATAACATCGTGTGGCGGTCACATCGTTTCGATTTGAGTTTTTATTCGTTATGTGAAACAATAAACTTTCAAATAGAAATTCTGGCTGGTTCCTCTTAAGGTAAGCATCTTTTGACAAGTAGTGTATTTTAAAATGGATATCTTCATATAAATGGGACAAAATTTCAGTTCAGCCCAACGTCCTATTCCACTGTATAGCAAAATTTCACCTAATCTAAGCATACATGGTATGTAATAGATTTTCGGAATTGTCAGGGTGATATTTTATGATGTTCCGGAGTAGATTCTGCCAATTAATAGCCCCGTAGGACTAGTTGCTCTACCCGAAATTGTGTAACCTGGGAGTAATCCAATTCTTCTTTTATTACCTTTAAAATATGTTTTATTATGTAAAATTATATTTTTTTTTTCTGCAAAATAAATCAATAAAATTAATAATATTTCTATTTCAGAAAAAAAAATACAGTTTAAAACTGTTTACTGTCACAAATTTATATGAATTTCACTTAATGCTTTAGTCTTCTTCGAATGTTGGAATAAAGACCATATGAGTTAATATATTTTCATCACTATCATCATGTATGTGAACATACATAATATTTTACATTGAAAACAGATGATAAAGAGAGATAAAAAAATATTAATGCCCCTACCACTCTCGCTTGTACGATATTAATGAGATAAATGAATAATTAAAAGATAACTCCGAACAAAAACAATAAAAGGTATTTGAAAGTATGAAGTCATACAAAAATGCACATTGTGATATTAATAGAAAATACGATATTACACTGTTTTGGCGATTTTTACAATTGTATAAATGGATTTAAATTTGCAACAATGTACTTGTACTAAATTTTGCGTAAAAAACAGATTTAATGGTGCGCGAACATTGGAAATTGGAAAAGTTTTTCGGCAACGATTCTATAAAGAAAACGGTCGTTCACCAGTGGCACGAGCGGTTCAAAAGTGGTCGAGTCAATCGAAGATGATGAACGCAGTGGCGGACCATCAACATTGAAAGCCGACATAAACATTGGTATATAAAATAAATCTTGGTCAATAACCGCAAATTAATCATCAGAGAGATATCGAAGGACTTAAACATTGCCTATGGATCCATCCAAAAGTTGGTGCCAAAATACCTAAACTTCATGCAAAAAAGTGACTGTATTGAGGTCGCAAAAGATATGATTTGAGAGGCTGAATCCATTCCACATTCATTAAAAGGATCATTACTAGAAACAACACGTGGGGTTATGAGTACGACGCGCAATCCAGGCATCAGGCAAGTGAATGGCGTTCACCAAATGAGATGAGACCAAAAAAAACCACGTCGTGTTGTGGGCAGAAAACTCGTGGAAATTTTCAAAATTTTTTGACGAAAAATGCAACAAATACCATCCAACAGCCGCCGAATTCACCTGATTTGGCTCCCTGTGACTTCTTTCTGTTCAATCGAGTTAAAAAACCATTACGTGGAAAACGTTTCAGCAACAGTTTCTAAAATTGTAAAAAATCGCCAACAAACATAGAGATAGAAATACTCTTGGCTACATATACATAGTATACATAGATAACTACATCATTTAACATTTGACTAATTTGTAAGGTCCATCCCAGTTAGTTTGCAGCTTGGGAGATAATCCTTTCTTACGCTGTGGTCTGTAGAGAAGAACCAGTTGTCCCTCACGGAAGCCCTCCGTATTTGCTGCACGATCATATTTGGCTTTCATTCTATCGCTGACTATTTTAATTCGTGAGCGCACGAATTCGTGAAGTTCATTGAGGCTTTCCTGGTTTTAAGCGTAGGTGGCATTCCTCTCTATGCTAAGTCACCAGATAGTCTTAACTCAGTCCCAAAAATAATCTTGGCTGGGGATTTATATATTGAGTCATGAACAGCTGATCGGTACGCCAATAACAATCTCGGTAGGTGTTTGCCCCAATCCTTCTGATACTCGCTTACTACTTTTCTCAAGTATTTCTCCATGGTTTGATTAAATCGTTCCACTATTCCATTACACTGTGGGTAAAGCGGCATCGTTCGAATCTTCTTAATACCGTATACCTCACACATTTCTTTGAATATAGCAGACTCGAAATTTCTACTCTGATCGGAATGTAGCTCTATTGGAACCCCATAGCGACATACCCAGTTGTTCACAAAAATATTTACGAAAATATTTACCCTTCGCTATCCGTTCGAATTGTATTGTTGCAGCTGACCCTTAGCTGCAATACACTGGGTACAGTTTGCTAACCAATCCGCCACTGCTTGCTGACAACCAACTCAATAAAAACGTTGTTTTAGTTTCTCCAGAGTCTTTGTCACCACAAGGTGTCCTCCGCTGGCTTTATTATGGAACTCATTTAAGACTTCTTTCATCTTTGAGGAAGGCACCATTATTAGGTTGGGTGAAGTTTTACCATCAGCATTTTCCCAATGGCGATATAAGCATCCATTAATTAACTTCAAACTGTCCCATTGTGCCCCATACGCTTTTGCACGGGGACCTTCTACTGATATTTCGTTGCGAATGGGCCGTCTGTTCTCTTCTTTTGCTGCTATAATCTTTGCTAATATTGGGTCACTCCTTTGCGTCTATTTGCGTTAGTCGAATATCAATGATGGATTCCTTCCGCTTCACACAATGTTTACATTCCAAATTACAAGGCCGGCGTGAGAGAGCATCAGCATATCCATGTTTTATACCACTTCGGTATTCAATGCTAAAGTCATGGTATGGTAATGTTTTATGCATTTCAGCACTGCCAGTAACTCATGTCGAGTCACACAATAATTCCGTTCAGGCTTTGACAGCTTGCGGCTATAATAGCCTACGACTTTTTCCGTCCCATCGACCACCTGGGAAAAAACACCACCAATACCATATCCACGGTCATCACTGTCAAGAATGCATTTTTCACCAGGGACTGGATACGCCAAAACCGGTGCAGCACACAATAGGTATTTTAGTGTCTGGAACGCTTTTTCCTGTGACTTACCCCAATGATAGGCCCTAGAATCCCAAAAAGCTACGTGATTCATGAAGATTCTGTGGTTCTGTCCTCTACTGCTCTTATTTTATCTTCATCCGTTGAAATGCCATCTGCTGTAACAATGTGCCACAAATATTTTACCTGTTTTTGGAAAAATGGACATTTCTTCACGATTAATTTTAGTCCAGCCATCTAGCTAACGTGTCGAGCGTATCGTCAATTCTTGGTAGCAGATAGCTGTCCTTTTTAGTGACATTATTTAGCTTCCTGTAGTACTACCATCTTTCTTTTTAACTAAAGCTGGGATCACACGATTGACTCAAATACACCAATCAGATACAAATTTTATTGTGACAACTTAGCGCACAATAATAAAATTTTCCCAATTAAAAATTCCATATTCACACGGTTGTCTTATTTTATACAAAATTTATTGTCACAAGATGGCGCGAAAAAAATAGCGTCCTCCTTATTTACATATATTGAGGACATTTAGTGAACAAAAAAATAGGGTCAGGGATTGGCTTACAAGAAGGACCATTGATGGTGCATATGAGAAAACATTTTAATAAATTGAAAAAATTAATTCACTAAAATATTCATTCATTGGAATTGGAATATAATTAAAAATTATGTATATTTAATTCTTTAAAGTAAAGATGATTGATTCTTAAAAAATAAAAATTGCATCGGCTTTGATTATCGGCCTCGCTTTGCCAGTATTAATTTCATGTTTGACTATAGCTGTTCTATCTTGACTTTTATTTTTCGTGGCGAATACGCAGGCGTGCTTCTTTAGCAACTTTTTGGCTTTATTTCTTTATGAAGCTGCCAGACCTGCCACCCATTTCTCTACATTTTCGTAAAATATCTGTTGGTCCTTGGCTGATATATTTGCAGGCTCCGGCATTTGTTCGCTGTTTATTACCGCCTCTACTGAAGCACATTGGTCTATTTCGAAGTTTTCACAAATGAATTTTTCACGGCCTGATATATTGAGTGCTCTCACTGGGACTCTTTTATTAGATTTAGCGAGGGCTTTTGCTGATAACAAGTCCACTTTAATATCTGCTGATTCCACTACCCACAAGTGGTTGTCCCCACAATCTCCCTCTATACGCGCCCATATCAATTACTCAGTCTGAGGTGGTTGTTTTTGTTGTTTGACAGCACCTAATCTTCTGACGTGCACTTGATGCTGGTATCCCACGTCGAGAGGTATATTTACATTACGCCAACTCATTATCTGTTGCCCCATATTCAAATTGATGAAACGGACTGTCGTAAAATCGGCACCAATTATAATCTCGTCTACAATATCGGCGACAATAAAAATATGGCTTGCAGTAATGTTCACTATAGTCACCTTCACCTCAATTTTTCCGTAGACGGTGACATACTGTCCAGTAGTTGTTCGTAGTCTGATATTATTGAGTACCTCACACTTTCCCTTCACTATATTGGGTCTGATTATAGACTGTGTAGCACCGGTGTTGTCTGTCATTAATGTATCCGTACGCTGTAAGGTTGCTGTTATTTTTCTGCATCAGTGATATGGAGATTGTGGGGTCCTCGCTTGAGGGAGCTAGCTCTTGCCCCTTGCTAAAATTAGTTCCAGAGCTTTCTTTTCAACATTCCATCCATTTTTACTGGCTACTGTGTCGAAATGAAATTTAAATACCGCCAAAGGTGTACTACTATCAAAGCAGGGTGTCTTTATTCTGCTGGTTTTTATTCTTTGGCAAACTTTATGTTTTCCAAAATTGTTTAGTCGAGCTCGTCCAGTAATTGTGAATCGAATCAAGATGAGACAATGAAAATTGTAGGAATGGAAATTAGTACTGATGTTGAAGAAATAAAAACGTCTACTGAGCATAACGAATTAAGTTCAACCGAAGCATACGATGTTAAGTTCGATAAATATATTTATGCAGAGCATTTTTTTTTTTTTGTAAGACGTTTTTGATAACTCTTCTCTTCTAAGCGTCGAATTGGCCTCAATAAGAAAATTTGTTAGATACGTGGTTGTTAAAGTTATTTCGAAACTACATTGTGAAAAATGTTGTAAAGAATTCAAAAAAGTTCATGAAATAGACCACATCAGCACCTTAAAACTGTATAGTGGAATTTTTGTATATTTGGTAATTATGTGCACATCTGGCAGCATGCCAGTTCGACCAACTTTGTGTGTTACATTTGAATTAACGGATATAAAACAGAGGATATGAGACATTTGCGGGACCTTCCAAACTGTAGGCAATTAGATATATAACGGGGCTGCTTTACCTTCGTCATAGTCAGTTATCGTTTTACTGTCATTAAATAAAGACGTATTTAAGCGCAAATAAAAGTGTAAACAAATATCCAGTACAGTTAATAAGTTGTATTAAGATAAACTGTATAAAGGATAAAGTGAGGAAATAAAACTGTAACAAAAAGTGGTGTTAATTTTATTTTAACGAAATTTAAATGAACTCAAACGTTTTAAAAAGGTTAAAACGTAACAATATTTTAATACATATGTGCACGTATAGATGTAGATTAACATATTAATATATAATTTGCGTAATCGCATTAATTTACTCTATTCTTTTTCATAAAAATTTTTGAAATTTTTTTAAATAAATAAGAAGAAAAGGAGAACGCAAGCAAAAAAAGAAACACACATGATAATGTTTGGGTGTAAACCAGGGGTGACCAAAGAGAGAGATGAGCTTGTAGTAGTATTTATGCGCATGTTTTAGTGTTATTACACTTAGCGAAAAATTGGTCTGTGTTGCTTTGGTTTAAAGCAGTGCCTGTCAAACACATATTGTATATATAAATAATAATTCCCATAACATTCCATAAAAGAACATGGGGACTTCTCTCAGTCAATGAGCTGCACCCGATTCTGTTTTTAAACTCATTGAAAGGGACCTACAGTTGAACGTCGGCTCCATACGGCAATTGCATTTAGAGAAATTTTCAATAGTAGTGATGCTCATAACCATTTACTAGCTAATGTTACGAGGTGATACAGCTGTCGAAAAAAATTGTTTTTCTTTTTTTTAAGATGGTCTGGCGTGGAATTGAACCGACGACCTTCTGGTTGTTAGGCGTTCTATTCTACTCAATGCAATGTATGAGTTCTATTCTACTCAATGCATATAGAGAAAATTATAGTAATAAAGAAGTATAAACACAAATATATTATTACTGTATTGAAATATATTTGGTATAAATTTAAGCATTTTTTTAAATAAAAATAATATACATTTTTATATTCCTTATAAATGAGTTAAAATATTTCACTACGCCATATGTAGTGCAGCATGACAACGTGGCAAACTAAACATTTGGGTTTACCGAAAAACATTTAATAAAATAGGAAAATAATATTTAGTTGATTTAGTTATTTATATAATATTCATTTACTTAATAAAATGGGAAATGCGTAGAAAACTTGAATTTTTTATATAGGGTCCGCCATCTAACGTTTTTTTTTTTCGACTAGTGCTTATTTCGTGAATGGTAACACTTAGCTCATGTCTGATTTGACAGATAATTAGTTTTATCCTTCCGCTGAACGAATATGGTTGTGTATACAACAACGCTTGGAATCTGGGCCTGCGATCGACTTACAGAAGATGCCGATTTTGCTAAAAAAAAATCATCTTTTCAGATGAAGCTCATTTTGATCTTGGCGGGTATGTAAAGAAGCAAAATTGTCGCATTTGGGGCACAGAAAACCCTCACGCATACATTGAAAAGACGATACACCCAAGACGAGTCACTGTTTGGTGCGGATTTTGGTTCAGATGCATAATTGGGCTATTTTTCTTCGAAAATGAGCAAGGAGTGGCCGTCAATTGTGATCGTTATCGGGCCATTTTGAACAAATTTTTTTTTTCACAAAAATCGAAGAGGAGGATATTAGCAACAGGACGGCGCTACGTGCAACAAAGCCGAATATACATACACTCGATGTTTTGCGCCCTGTTTTTAAAGATCGCATTATCAGCCGCAGAACTGATGTCGTTTGGCCACCTCGGAGCTGCGATTTGACACCGTTGGACTATTATTTGTCGGGTGCCGTCAAAGATAAGTGTTACGCCAACAAGCCAGAGACAATTGACGCTTTAAAGGACAATATTCGTGAAGCCATTGGTGAAATATAGCTGCACACAATCGATAATGTGCTTAAAAATTGGACCGATCGTGTAGGCTTCTGCATGGCCAGCCGAGGCAGCCATTTGAATGAAATTATTTTCCATTATTAACCGGAAGGATTGTAATTTCAAATACAAAAAGAAATTTGAGAAAATATTCAGTAGTTTTTTTTAAAGCATTCTCAAAAAAAAAAAAAACATTATTTGGCGGACCCTATATAAAAATAAATAAAATAAAAAATTTATTGCAGAAAAATTAAACTTCTTTTTAATAAATTAAATCTAGTAAATACTTCATTCAAAAAATAAATACATTTAAAAGTTAATAAAACGAAGTGCTTAATTCAAAAAAAAAAAAGTATATATAATTTCTAGGTAATAAATTAAGTCGAGCAAATACTATGCTAAAAAAACTAAATTTAAAGTCAATAATATGTAATTGAATAAAAAAATAAGTAATAACTGATAAAATTATGCAATAAATGGATACACGTTACAAAAACGTTAAAATCTAAAAAGCTTTTATTAGCTTTTTTCAACTTTTACTCTAATATTTATACATTTTAAGGATATTTGCCTTCTGTAATTAGAAACATCTACTAAATTTAATTGACTATTATTTCTGAATTGTGAAATTCAACCAATTTTTCGACATAAATTTCTTTGTCGTAGCATTTAATTTTTAATACAGTCTCCAAGTGACTGTCAGTTAAATTATTTCTATATTTATTTTTGATTTGAGACATAACTGAAAAAGTTGTCTCACAGATATAAGTTGTAGACACATGGAACATAAATAGAGAATTAGGTCTCTGCTTGATACATACTTTATTATTTCAAATTTTGTATTTGGTGGAATAGCTATTAAAGAGATGGATTAACTATTAAAGGTTAAACAAGTCCTTAAATCTCAAACCTAAATTGTCTATTAATTTATTTATTTATTCACTAAATATTTTTAACCTACTCTAATTTGGAAACTTTAGAAAAATTTCAGAAATTTGGCAAAAATGCGAAAATTAATTTAAAGCAATTTGGTCTCTTAATTAATTTCATTTTAAATTCGGAAACTGCAGGAAATAATTCATAAATGCTTAGATTTTTTCCTTGAAGAATCAGATTTAATTCATCTAGAGGCTGCGTTATGTCCACAAGATAAGCCATTTTCAATAAAAAGTATGGGCAAGTTATTGCTGTTAGCAGATATGCATCTTTCGTGGGGGCTTCTGATTGCAGAAATAAGCTATTTCCTCTCTGAAAGCAAATAGTCTTTCAGGACTCTTTCCTCTACTTAGCAATCTTACTTCGGTAAATTGTGAAATGTTACCGTAATCTGCACTGACTTCTTTTAAGAATGTTTTAAGCTCTCGCTGAGTAAGCGAATTATGCCCTCCTCTTAAGCGATTGATTATTTTAACTTCATAAATTTTTTGAAACCAAGTGTTATATCAGATAGTGCTTGTTGGTGTATAATACAGTAAAAATGCTAAACTTTTATTCCTGTTTTATTTAATAACCATACATACCGCTGCACCATCGGTAAAAAAGCAGATAGTTTTGTTTTATCAATTAATGATAACATTCTGTTCGAAGGATTTTAAAAGTTCTCTTCTGTTACATTTCCATAAAAAGATTCTAGTTTTAAAATTGCTTTCGGGTGCATTGAAAAAATTGTCGATTGTTTTAACACATATTATTAGTATCGCAATCATCTACACTTTCGCCAAAACAAACGGAAATATATGTTGCGTCCTGAATTCTCTCATGGTTTCATAATAGCATAGGTGACCTTTAATTTTGCACATTCAGATGCATAACGATTTTTGGAATATTTTTTTAAATTTTATATATTTTTTTTAAATTGTGCTTTTCTATTTAACAGTAAATTTTTTCAGAGTGCTGGATTTTATAATGTCGGTTAGGGTCATATGTCCCAATTCTTTTTATAACTTGGCTGCATAGCAAACATTCTGCTTCATTTAGTGCGTTTAAACATAACTACTTAAAAAAAATTGTGTAAAGTGTCTGTTTCAAAAAAAATAAGAGAGAAAAAACAAAACAAACAAAAAATCTTAAAGTGCAAAGTAACATACGTCTGTTTTGTTCAAAAGTTTTTTATTTCTTAATGTATTTTGGAAACATGAAGAAATATATTTAGGAAATTTTAAAACTTATTTCTGTTAAATATATATTTTTTTATAGAATTTTATGACTTTATTAAATAGAAATTGAAAATTTATTAACATTAACAATTGTATTAATTTTTATTGTGTATAGAACTGTTTAACCAAATATTGGCAAGACTGGACTATGAAAACATTTTTGACGGCTTAAGCGCAATTAGTGCTCAAAATATAATAAAAGGAGAAAATATTTCCTTTTACGGTATAATAAATGAAAAATTTATTAAATTTTTATTTTTATTTATTTATTTAGAAGTAAACATAATTATTTTAATTATTTAATTTAATTATTGTACTAAATAAGATTTATCTCATTATTTTTTACAAATTGAACAATATTTCTTTTATACATATTAAAGTTTGTTTCTGTTTTTACAAATTCCGGTAGCATGTTGTAAAGTTTAAGTCCCTTAAAAAAAAGTGACCTCTGTATGGATGTTGTTTTCGCCATTGGTAAACGGAAATCTTCAGTGTTGCGCGGGTGGTAAGGTTGAACATCTCTTACATATTCAAGTTGTTCGGTTAGGTAACTAGGCGCTACTCCCTTTTTCATTTTTTGAATAAATTGTAGTGTGTTAAGGATGAGTCTCTGTTAGATATTTAACCATTTTAGTGTGTCCAACATAAGTTGAATTGGAGTGTGTCTATTATATTCTAGTATTGATCTCATGGCTTTATTTTGTAGTTTTTGCAGCCTTTCTATTTGTGTTGTCGAGCAGCAGGTATATAAAATTGTAGATCCGAATTCAAAATGAGGTTTTATCATTGTAATATATATGTATATTGATCGCAGTTATCATTGATATTTTATTTCTAATCCGTTTTAAGAATCCATTTTTTTACAAATTTTCTTACATATATAACCAATGTGTTTTAAGTCCTTATCAGTTATAAGCCCAAGGTATTTTATTTTATTAACTTTTTTTATTGTCTGATTATTGAATCATCGTCCATGGTAATTTTAAGTAGCTTTGTCTTATTTTCGTTTAGCTTTAGTTTATTAATTTTTAAACAACAATTTATGTTGTTTATGTCGTGTAGTAGATATTGTTTACATTGCTCATCTGCATAAAGTATAATTTTACATCTTTGGGTATGCGTGGCATATCATTTATGTAAATTATAAACAGCAACGAAAGACAAGGGATAGAATCTGCATTGAGACAATTAAAATTGTTGAACTTTAAAAAATTGAAAAAATGCTTTCCTGCAAACTTTGACTTTCTGAATAAGTATTTATTCATGTTAGTCCAAACAAAAAAAAAACTTAGAAATTCCTTAACAAAATCAAATACGAAAAGCAATATTGTACACAAAAAGTATTTAAAACTAAGCAATTATAACCGCTTCGACTTTAAAGTTGTACCTGATTTAATTCAAATGTTTGCAAATTTTTCTATATACTTATTTAAAAATAATGCGTGATTTCTTAGCCGCTTGAAATTTAAAAAAAAATGTGAAAAAGAATGAAATATTTATATAACGCGGTAAATGAATGTCTGCCATTTACTTTTTAAAGATTATTTTATATACATACATGTTGCCTGCGGCTACACTGTAGGTGGTCAATGACAGATATAATGCTGTCTTACGGGACTTGAATTGTGACTGGTTTATCCCAGTAGAGTATAGACTTCACATATTCTCACAAAAAATAAACTAGTGTGGTGAAATAGCATGATTTAAACGTCCAATTAATTACTCCGAAACGTGAAATTAATTGCTTACAAAAGTAACCTATTAATATAGATTCATGGTATCGCGTGTCGTGTGGCATGTGATACTATCTTCTTGAAACCACATGTCAACCAAGTCAAATTCTTTCATATTCATAATTTTTTACACAAAAAATTTGATTTTTCTTTTTTACTTAAAAAATCAATTTTTATTTCTTTGTTTATTTAAACAATGAAAAAATATTTTATTTTCGCTCGCATTATTGTTCTTTTTTAAAACAACTGCTTTCATTTTACTTTGTTTTGGTTTTTTACGTATCGTGTAAACGTAAAAAAATCTGTCGTACGATTTTTATCCCCATTTTTAAAATACGGATGGAAGTTTATAATATTTTCTCACTGATTTTACGTACGTAAAGTATCATCGTGTAAACTACCCTTTACATAAAACAAATAACAATACAACGCAAGTTATTAATTATGACAATATTTGGTTTGTACAAACATCAGAAAAATTATACAGTTAGCCCCAATTTGGTATTGAAATACTTATGTAAGTTATCGTTTGCATATGTTTTCTTTCGAGTAGAGAGTATTAGTGTATCGCAAATCAGCTGGTTTGTCTTTATAAACGATAACGTCCGAAATCGTAGGCCAGCCTATTATTCTGTTGTTAAAAATAAACAAAGTATTATTTTACAGATGACATTTGGTTCTGATTGCTACTTTTGTTATGAATTGCGACATAAACGGTCGCAACGAATACAATATGCTGACCAAATGGATTGCCACTTAAACAGCAACTTAGTAATTTATTTATCTTTTTTTTTCAGTATGCTGCTGTAATAGGAAGTACCAATGCATCCAATATTTTCACATTGACACAATATCCTATAAATCTTGCTGCTATTGCAGTCGCCCAAAGTAAGAGTTCTAGCATAGCAGATTTGCGTATGAAGGCGAAGAGACATGCTGAATCTTTGGGATTAGAAGCAGATAATGAAGACTAATATTAGAGTTTGTTCTTTTTTATGAATGATTTGGAATTTATTTCTTTACCCTCCTTAGTTTTTAAGATATTCTTCTTTAAACAGGAAATATATAATAAAAATTTCCGACAAATGTCAGAGAACATCTTTAATAAAAAAATTAAAATTTGATATTGTTTATATGCAGCATACATATTTATGTAAGTAAAAACACTAGTGAAATAATAATAATAGCTCTATTCTTATATGCATACAGTTAAGAACAAAAGTATTTGCATGCATATCGCATTTGTACCGTTAAAGTGAGTCAACTCAAAATTTGTTAATTTTAACTTTTTACAAAAAAAAAAACCATATATATCTTACATTATTTTCTCTACCCTTTTGCCAAAAAAAAAGAAAAATAAACTTGTTATTCTCTTTGTAATATAATTTCATATAAAATAGAAAAGTTTGTGCCCCTACTAAAAATTTTGAGTTGACTCACTTTATAGATACAAGTGCGATATAACTTTCAATCATTTGAAAAAACGGTAAATTCAGTTTCATTTTAAATATCCAAATTTTATTTTGGTAAATTTTGTAAAAAGATATAATAATTTTAAACACATCAAACAAAATATTAAAATAAGCAGAACTCATAAGTACAAAAGATTTCGTGTGCTTTGTATATGCCAGTTAAATTTGTAATATATCATAAAATCAGTATTTTATAGGTTTTTCCTCGCTTTAATCACAGTCTACAGTCTTCTAGACATCGCTAAATCGCGTTCTGTGCATTTACTTTATGTTTTAAAAGATACATATAAGTAGTGTTCAGTGCTTTTTTATTAATCAGCTAACAATTAATAGACGGACTATTTGGAGGGAGATTGAGCCTATTAATTTTCAAAAATTGGTAAAACACGAAAATTCGCTTTTCGAACCTGGAATGCTTGTTTTCGTAGCAATATAACCACGCCGCGCAGAGCGGCTAAAACGTTGTACTATATTTTCAAAATTTTGTATCTCAATGTATAAAAAAAATGTTACGTTTTACCATTTAAAACATTTGAGTTCTTTTATATCGCGAATAAAATAAAAAAAATTCGAATTTATTATTTCCGTTTATTAACAATCTACATTGTCCTCTTCCAGACCAATTTAACTCACACAATTATTAAACTTTACACTAATTTACTCAACACTTTCGCTATACACAAATAAATTCCCAGCGGTTAATAAAACGAAGTACCTAGACAATCATCAATGACCTCAGCATTACATTCTAAGCGAGCTCTTAAGTACTTAAAATGTAAGTTAGACGTAATTTAGAATATCATATTGTTATGAAAATAAGGTTGGGCACTCCTGTGTTTATTACATCGCTAAAAATAAATAAACAAAAGCTGCAAGAACAACTATACGTGGTGTTTACAAATAACCAACTCGACAACAACAACAATAGCTGAGATAAAATAAATAAAAATAACACGACAACAACAACAAAACTAACAGCAAAGAAAACAAGTAACAGACAATAACAAGCATCAACAAATACTAAGAGCTGAAAGAAGTAGATGTTTACATTCGCATGGCTTCAAAAGAACTAAAAAGAAATTAAAAGAAGGAAATGGGATCTACCTGAAATATCGAGAGGTTCGAGAGCTTTCGAAGTATTGTTTACTCAGCCATATAAAAAGCACATCGGTGCGAACAGCAGTCAGCTTATTTGTAGTAAACTCAGCGAGTACAGTTTATTTTAAGAGGGTTTGTTAGCTTGAACTGTGAAGAGAGTTTATAAGGAGTAAACTCGTAAAATGAATCGTGAAGTAAAAAAGCAGTTTAGTTGGAGCTAACTCAGTAAAGAGAGTTAAGTGTGGTTGCCCTCTGGTTAAAAAGATTGTGATCGAAACTAAATTATAACTACGATCGGGTTGGAAAATCTTTAGGTAGAAAGATCTGTCGAGTAATTGTTGTTGTTTACAAAGTTGTAAACAGACGGAGTGGTTAAGAATAGAAAATTGTTATTGCTTGTAAAAAGGTTACAAGCAGTGGTGCACAAACTGTGTTGAATAAAGGATTTTAATTAAAAACTAAACAAAAGATTTATTTTATTTTAGCTACAACTACGAACTCATAAATACACGTTTTTAAAACGGTAAAAACGTTACAGTATGTACATAACAAAACTTCGATTACGAAATAAGCGGCGGAGTCAGTGACTGCTCACTAAAGTGTTTTTTTATTTTTAACTTTACCAAAAATAACAAAATACCGTTACTTTTGTATGTATTTATGAAGTCTTTGTCAAAAAAAATTATTTTTGCATTTTACATATGTTCATATTATTTAAACTTTTTTCTTTTTATGTGATTAATGTGTAATAACCAAATTACATCAATTGTTAAACAATTAGTTAAAAAACTGCTGATGATTTGCAAATATTATGACCCTGGAAGATATGGAGAATTGAATAAGGTTATTTTGGAAAATCCAGATTCCTATGTAAGTTTTCAACAACAAAAATAATAGTTTAAGATTAGCGTGTATTTATCATTTTATAGCTATTGCAAAAATAAAAATCATTTTACGACCGGTAGGATTTGATACAATTTTGCACTGCGACTCGTTTTTATCCATAAACTAAGACAGGAAAATGGAAAGAAAGGCGTTAAAAAATTGGATACCTTGCTGGATGCAATTTTCGGTAGTTAGTTAGTTTGTTAGTTACGACGGGTAGCCAGACACGTCCAGCCCACCTGGGTTCAGTATTGATCCCACTGTGATACCCATCAGTAATCCAGAAAATAGACAACCTATAGGTCCGCGTCCCGGTGCGATCCGAACCAACCAGACGCATGTACAAAAGAAGAGATCTTGCCAATATTCACACCGGCCAGATCCGACAAGCCATCCAGAAACGGACTACCAAGGAAAGCAGTCCTAATGTCTGAAAGACTCGGGCACTGGCATAGGAAGTGCTCGACAGTCTCCTCTTCCTCCTCATCCTGACAACCCCTACAATAGTCACTGAACGGCAGACCCAATCACCTAGCGTGCGAGTTACATATAACTAATACTGTATACATAAGTACTGTTTATATTCATACTTTTTTAATATATTTTAATATACATACATGTATGTATTTTCTGTATTTACTTCATTGCAATCTGATAGTTTTGTTTTTGTGTACAACCACAATCACATAGCTACCAGACTGCTGAGTCTTTAATTTTAATTTTAGCTTTAAATTTGAACATTTTTAAAAAAATAAAGTTTTAGTTTTGAATCAGACACAAACAATAAAAGTTGTTTTCGTTATTGGCGCAGTCGCGGAGATCTTAAGATAAAATTAAATCGAACCGATTCAAAAACAAAAAATATTAATAGTAATAAAATAAAATCAAGTTAAAATATATTTTCCAGTTAACAAACAATAATTAAAATAATAAGAAATCAAAATGAATCCTGAAGTGATACAACAAAGGATCGAACAATTTGAATGTCTCATCCTAAAACAGGATGCCACAATAAAAGAACAGTAAAATGCTGTCCTCCAAAACCAAATCGAAGACCACTTGCAAATTATGCAACAACAGAAAGCGGAGTATGACATACAAATACAACAAGCCGAAGCTGTTTTTTAACAATATCAGTCACAGTCGCAAAACATTTGACTTGGATACCAATCAAATTATTAATTAAAAAAACCATTTGGTCCAAAAAACAACCAATTCTCTTTTATAAAAACTGTCGAAAATTTGATTGGATTATGTGGCGATAACTATGAAATCCAAAAGTTTGGAATAAAAATTTTAAAAAACCAAAAATTCTTTGGAAAGGTGGTAGATTCAATTCACCTTCTAGCTGAAGACGCTAGCTGGGAAGACATCAAAGCTCAACTAATAAAGGATTTTGGACCAAAAACATCTTATTCTTCGGTAATCAATTATTGTAGGAGTATAAAGATAAGTAATTTAAATGAATTATTTAGAGTATTAGAGTCCAAGTATGAATCAAAACCTGACTTATACTTTCCACAAAACGTCGACAGAGACTTAACAGCAATATTAATAGATAAAATAGACGGAGAATTTAGATCTGGCATTATAGACGAAAAACCAACATTGAACTCACTTTATAAAAGATTTTTTCAATTAAAATTACTATATGATAAAAGGGCTATAGATTTTAAGTCAAAAAAATTATTAATGCAAAAAAAAAGTACAAACAGCAAAAGAAAGAAACTGGTAGGAACTTCAATAATAAACAACATTATATTAAGATATCTTCAAATAATCATCAAACCAGCAGCATTCAAAACAAATATGCTGGTAACCTTCGTCTCATAAGAAATTTAGAAGATAATGCAGAAAATGATATAAATTTTCCTTCGAGCCAACAAAACGAATGCTACCCTTAATAACGGTCACAATAGGTAATAAAAGAGTTATATGCTTAATTGATACCGGCTCAGAAACTAGTATTATGAAACCAAATCTGTTCCCAAAAAAATTTTTTGAAATACAACTAAGTAGGCCTTTTACATTCCGAACATTAAATGGAATCAACTCAACATTAAAAGGCATAATAACTACAATGCCCAAAGAGTTTAATATTCCTGGTACACTTTCGTGGAAAATAATTAACTTTACAGGTAGAAAATATTGGCCAAAATTTTCTTATTCCACTGAAAGCTAAGATAGGTTAAGAAAAAAATATATTGACATATTTTGAAAGAAAATCCTATTTGATGTAGAATCTCCATATCATATAAACAGTATCCAAACCATTAACAATACTAAATTTCAAAATATCAACAAATTGAATTTAAGTAATTTAAATGACGAAGAATACTTAAAAATAACAAAAATATTAAACGAATACAACGACTTATTCTATAAAGATGGCGATATTTTAACTAGTACAGAAGAAGTACAACATGCAATCCTAACAACTATTAATACAAATCTTTTTTCAAAAATATATAGATACCCCCAAGTTCATGAAAAAGAAATCCAAAATCAGATACAGGAGACGCTTTCTCGAAATATTATTCAGGAAAGTAACTCTCCTCTATGGATAGTTCCAAAAAAATTGACAATTCTGGCATCAAGAAGTGGAAACTTGTTGTGGATTATAGGAAACTCAACGAGCATACAAAAACAGACAAGTTACCTATTCCGCATATGGAAGAAATACTCGATAAATTGGGTAAAGCACAATATTTTTCAACCGTAGACTTAGCAAAAGGCTTCCACCAAATTTTAGTAAAACCGGAAGATAGGGAGAAAACTGCATTTTCTACTCCATTCGGTCACTATGAATTCATAAGAATGCCGTTTGGGTTCAAAAATGCACCGTCGACCTTCCAAAGGCTCATAAACTCCGTGTTGAAAGACTATATAAATAAGATTTGCGTCGTATATTTAGACTATATTCTAATATTTAGCACATCTTTGGATGAGCATTTGATTAACTTGAAAAAGATTTTCAATCGGCTCCGAGAAAATAAATTAAAAATACGAATTAATAAATGTAATTTTCTGCAGCACCAAACTGAGTTCTTAGGCCATATTCTCACCCCTCAGGGTGTAAAACCTAATCCAAAAAAAGTTCAAATTATACAAAATTTGACAATTCCAAACACTCAAAAGAAAATTAAGTCTTTCTTAGGAATGACTGGATTTTATCGAAAATTTATAAAGGATTATGCTAAAATTGCATTCCCAATAACAACATTTTTAAAGAAAAATGAAAAAGTCAATGTCAATGATCCAAATTTCATTGCAGCTTTTCAAAAATTAAAAGACATTCTCATAAACCCTCCCATATTGAGGTATCCAAATTTCAATAAAAAATTTAAATTAATAATGGATGCTAGCAATTATGCACTGGGGGCTGTTCTAACACAAGATGGCCACCCAATCTGTTATGCACCCAGAACACTAAATGACCATGAAAAGAATTATTCTACCATCGAAAAAGAGCTCTTAGCAATAGTCTGGGACACTCAGTATTTTAGACCTTATTTATATGGGGTAGAATTTGATCTCAGCACAGATCATCAACCACTTAAGTGGTTACAAACCAAGAATAATGGCAAAAATATTAATCCCAGATAACAAAGATGGCTTGTCCTCCTTATGGACTATAATGCGAAAACCGAATACATCAAGGGAAAAGAGAATCATATTGCGGATTTTCTTAGTCGTGTAAAAGAGGGAGAATCAGCAGAAAATATAAATATTGGTGAAAATTTAATAGATAATAGATCTATTTCATCATTGGAGGTGGAAGCAATGCACTCTCGAAAGGAAAACGAAAATTTCCCAATTTTAACAAGAATTGTTAATCGCTTTAAATTTCAAATGGTAATAACGGAGAGAAAAACTATGGACTCCATGTGTATATTCAACAAAACCAGAATCTTTCTAGATGATGATGAGTTTAATACCCCAGAAATATGTAATTATCTCAAACAATTTCCACTTAATGGACAGGTTGCAGTGTTTTCAAACGTCATTGAAAGAACACATTGTCAGTATCAAAAAGTTATAGAAAATTTATACCGGAATAGAACCGATGTAAGACTCTTTAAATGTTCATATTTTGCTATGGATGTTGAAGATATTGATGAACTCAAAAAACAAATATCGTTATATCATAAAAATGAAACAGGTCACTCCGGGATCACCCCAACATACGAAGGAATAAGACGTAAAATATATAACCCCAGGTTAAAACTTATAATTCACAAAGTAATAAATAACTGCGAAATGTGATAGAAACTCAATAAAACCGAAACTTCATCTTACCGAAAGTCCCCTTACAACAAATCAAATAGTACATGTCGATACATACGTAAACACGAAGCAATCTTTTATTATCTTCATAGATAAATTCTCAAAGTTCGCAATTCATTTCCACCTTCCTGACAGGAACAATCAAACCATAATTCAAAAACTAAGAGAATTTTTAGCTATTAAAGGCAATGAAAAAAAAATTTTTATTCGACAACGAGTTCAACACAGTCAATGTCCGAAAATTCTTAGATAATAATAATATATTACATCATGCAACAAAGCCTAATAGCCATACCGGAAACTCGGACATAGAACGACTTAATAATATCATAGCCGAAAAAATTAGGATATTAAATCTAGAAGAAAATATACCAATCGTATCGCAAATGGCAAAAGCAATTAAATTCTGTAATAATACTTACTATTCATCAATTAAATGTACTCTCCTTGAAGCGGACAACACAAAATATATCATAATTTAATAAAAGCAAGAATTGATGCAAATAAAAAAAGAGTAAAAAAGAAAACGAAAAAAGGGAAGAATACGTCGAAAATAGAAGAGAAGGCTATATCAAAAACTATAGAAGCTTAAGACATAAAGAAGTTCAAAAGTATAGAAAACAAAAATTAGACAATATACATCCTACTAACATCAAACGTTCTTTTAAATTTTCAGAAATTCATGTGGATAATAATTGGCCTGACAATCATCCCTATGACTAAAGGCACACTTCAAGTTAACATACTTCATCAGAACAAGGGAGATAATCAGAATTAGATATGTGGAAATAATTATTCAAACCATTACTGTACTTCATTTAATAGATACTAATCAATATTATAAAATAATAGAAGATATAGAATTAAAAATAACAAATTTACATACACCACCAAATGGTCTTAACGAAAGTCAAATACAAAGACTAAAAACCAAAATAAAATCAATTAACCCCCTAAAATCTATTCGCAGGAAATAGAGAGGATTACTAAATGTTATTGGTTCAACACAGAAGTTTTTGTTTGGTACTATAGATAACGAAGATAGAGACGACATTTTAACCCATTTAAATATGTTATCCGAAAATAATCACTATGCTATAGAAAATCTCAACAAACAAATCAAAATAAACGATCACTTACAGAAAAGCATTGATTTGCTTCAGTCTACTATGCAATCAGCAATGCTATCAATACTGCCTTCGAAGATTTAAAATCGAAAAATAACCATATAGCAGTTCAAGTACTATATGCAGACATTATTCCTAAGCTAAATTACATTGAGGATAAACTTAATCAAATACAGAACAGCATTGCTTCAGCCAAGAACCACATATTACACCCAAATATACTTACATCTGGCGAAATCACGACCTATTACATTGATTTTTACAAACTTCAACTTGTAAAACTAGATGATTTGTTAGTGATTGCCCTAAAAATATCTTATACTACTGATTTAAGAGCAGTATTCCCGATTACAAATTCAAACTTTTCTGAATTGGGTGGTAACATAGAATATTTTGTAAATGTCGAAAACATAACATACAAATTCAAAGCAAATACCCCATTAAAATGCATGGACATAAGTTCACACTGTATACTAATTGGGAACTGCAAGTTAAGGCAAAACAAAAAATTTCAAATAATAAATGTCGATGATGAAACGATTATAATAAAAAATGCCATAAACAAGACTTTAATTCAAAATTGTGACGATAGGAAATTTATTTTGAATGGAAATTATTTAATATCCTACTATAATTGTGAAATTCAAAGTGATAATTATGTATATCTTAACAAAAATGTAATGACATTTGGCAAATATAACCATGAAACTAACATAAATGCCTTTACAGAAGATTTATATATATCATTTCAGAATATACTATATGAAATTAATTTTTAAAATATAAAATAAATAAAAGAATTAAAATTACATAAAAATATAAGCTATGGAATAAGTTTTTCAATAATAATCGCAATTATCATTATAATTATTGCACTAATTTGTTTTCGGAAGAAAAATCAAGTAAAAATTAATATTAATGAACCTTCACATAAAATAAGAGATATTGAAAAAAAATATAATGCAGAAGAATAAAGAATAAAATTCAGCAGAATTTTTTAACAAAGGGTAGAGGAGTTACATATAACTAATACTGCATACATAAGTACTGTTTATATTCATATTTTTTTAATATATTTTAATATACATACATGTATGTACTTTCTGTGTTTACTTCATTGCAATCTGATAGTTTTGTTTTTGTGTACAACCACAATCACATAGCTGCCAGACTGCCGAGTAGCTTTAAGTTTGAATATTTTTAAAAAAATAAAGTTTTAGTTTTGAATCAGACACAAACAATAAAAGTTGTTTTCGTTATTTGCACACCAGCCACCCAGTGCCCAGTAATCACCGCAGCAAGAGTTCGCAGTCCAAATCGCGGCACCCCTATAATAGACTCCGAGCGAGCCCGATCATATAGGGGCCAGGTTTGCCTCGATACAGAGCACGTGGGTTCATCATCCCACCGTAGCTGTGCCCTCTGCAAGAGGAGAGTGGCATTCCAACTGAGTGGTCAATCTTCTCATTTCTGAGGAGAGAGCCAGCACTTGCAAGTCCTTACCCAGATAATCTCCAGGTCTGAATGTCTCGCCATCTCGTTGAGAGATGCCCGGCATTCACAGACCAGTCGCGATGTCGAGTAGACACCGGAGAACGCCCTGATCTCAGCCTGACTGTCCGTACAGATCCGGATATCACTGTCATATACCCCGTAGTACATCAACCACACCGCTGCCATCTTTATCGCCGAGACCTCCGCCTGTAAGACACTGCAGTGGTCCGCAGTTTAAAGGGTTCCCCCCGTATAGAGGAATAAAGATGCCGCCCCCAACCCCTTCCGAGGATTTTGATCCATCCGTGTAAATCTCAACAATACCGTGTCTGGTGGATGCACACGGAGAACATTCCATCCAGGAAGGTTTTGGGTGGCAGTAATCTATCCCCTCAGGGATCGTGTCCAAATACCTAAAGATATCCGCATGCCGGTAGACCTTGTCCGACCATACCCCTGCCATCCTCAAACTTATCGCATGCCATCTGCCTAGCCATCAGGTCCGCTGGAAACCAGTTCAGCAGTACAAACAAGGCCCTCGAAGAAGTGGACCTGAGCGCACCTGTAATAATCGGTGCTGCACTCCGCAGAACCCTATCAAAGATCCTGCAATATGTGGATTTCTCCGGAAACCTCCACCATACAACCGCACCATACATAAGTATAGGCTTAACCACCGTGTTGAATATCCTAGGATTTATACCCCAGGACTTTCCAACGGCCCTACAAACAGGCGTACATTAAGTCAGTGGTTTAACGTTAGTACCTGCCCTAGGACGTTACCACACGGTGCCAAAGCACGAGTGAATACAATGCGCCCACCTATGATTAGAATCACCAGCGAGTACCAATTTAAAGCCATGTTATTTGGACATGGCCTTGGTGAGGTGCCGGAGACTATCTAAACTTCTACCGATCTATGGGCCACGACACCCGGTTAAAAATGTAACTCCACACCGAGCCACATAGCTCTTCCCGCGATTTGGGTTTAAGCCACAGCCACCAGGTTGCTCCCACAAAGGGGCCTCGGGCAGAAACCGAAATTCTTGGGGCTCCCGACACCCGTGGTACCAGAATTAAGCCTCCGGTCAGGCCTCGTAGCATAAATTCTACTACCAGTGTAAGTCCCAAACGACTTCGGATTGGTGACCAAGATGATGTATACAACAAACAAGAAACACTCAAACAACACAACAATAAACGGAGCCACCCTCACGGGAGAACTCAAAGTGACATCGTGCGCCACGGACACAATACACAAAAACAAGAACACAACCAGTCAAGAGTAGACCAGTACAACACCCAAACAACAACAACAACACCCAAAAACTGCAGCCACAAATCAAACCGCAAACAGCAGGCCGGGAAACAGCAAACAGCAGACAATCACAACAAGTAGCATAACACACCAACCGTCAGCACACCAGCGGGAAACTGAGCTAGGAAAGGCTAGCCAGGAGACCGCTAAGATGGTGATGCATGTTCAACCTCCTCTAACAGTGCCGTCCTTCTACGCCTAAACACCTCAAGGGCAAAAACGCCCAGCCTACCATAAGTACGATCGTCCAACAATACCCTACTGAAATCCCACCCATATCCCTAAATCCCTAACGTCATCTTAGTCCGGGCACGAAAACAGTACATGCCTCCAGTCCTCAATTCCCCTCCCACACCGACAGTCAGGTGATTCAGTCTGGCCAATTCGATGCAAAAATGTATTGAAAGAGCCATGTCCCGTCAGTATGAACCCTTGACTCAAGCCAAAGTCAGGATGTTCCCGTACGAACGTAACGTCCGGAACGAATCCATAAGTCACCCTTCCCTTGTCGCTGTTCGTCCATTTCGTCTGCCACCTATTTACGAGGCAACCCTGCAAAAGGGCCTTATACCAATCTGTCCCATTCTCGAGCTCCGAAGCAGAAAGCCAATCGTTCGTTCCAAGTGGCAGTCCTCTCTTGACCCTGAAAGCAATGCTAGGACGCACCACTTCCAAGTCAAGCGGTGGTACACCAACAAGGACTTGCAAAGTATCGGTAGAGACTGTCCGACACACCGGAACATATGCCAAGAGTGCAATTCTCTGACACGTGAGAATCTTACTCTGTCCAACAACAGACATGACCGTCTTATACAACACCGACGCGCCATACGCCGCACAAGCAACGAAAAGCCCATCGTATATGATACGGACGTCACGCCTGCTGAGGCTCCAATCACTCCTCAATATGTGCCTAACCTTTCCAACAATGGCTGCCAGTCTATGCCTTACATGGGTGAGATGAGCTTGGAAGCTCATACGGTCCCATACATCTATGCCTAGGTACCTGACCTGAGTCACATAGCGAATGCTGTTGTCAACAATTCTAATGAGTGGAGGTCGCCCGGTTGACAATATGCCCTTAAGCAACATCATCACCGTTTTATCCATTGCGACGGCCACACCAACCCCTACACCACACTCATAAGCGATACGGATGGCTTGGGCACCCCTCCTCTCTAGCTCAGCACGAGACCGGCCTTCGATCAAGATGAGCAAAGTCATCCGCATACGCACACAGTTTAAATGTCAGCCCGAGCTGTCTCAACAGAGTATCCATCATAAGGTTCTAAATGAATGGGCCACAGATGGACTGGATAACCCCGAACAACCGTTTCAAAGGATCCAACAACACACGCTTCTATCCTCGAAATAGGTACGCCTAATGCCCATCTCACGACAGCTAACCTCCGATAGCCTCCGTAAGACCTTGTCCCACGAAAGATAATCGAAGGCTCCCTTAAAATCAATGAAAAGCCCAAGCACATACTTCGAAGATGACTGTTCGACAGAACTCTTCACATGCATCCAAGCGTCTTCAACGCATCATCCTTCCCTAAAACCAAACTGGTAACATGAAGGGCCCTCGCTGTAGCATTCCTTGAGACTGTACACCATGATTCTTTCCAGCACTTTTCCAAATACTGGCAAGAGGCTAATGCCCCGATAAGAGCGAGGATTACTCCTCACTCTATCAGGCGACTTAAGAAGTACCACAACACGAGCACATTTCCATGCCTGGGAAGTAGCCCTCATTAATGCACCTACCGTACACCGCCTCCGGTACTCAGGGATGGCCTTCCAGATGTAATTACACATCTCTCCGGTTAACCCATCCAAACGTGGGGACTTCCTGCTTCTCACCCGACAAAAACAGTCACCTACTTCCGACCTCTACAAGTTTGGAGGGTCAGCAAATCTCCTCCAGTCGTCCTCCTTAACTATAACAATTATGTCCTTGTACGTTTTAAGGCTGCCAAGATACTCGGTCCTACGCTGAGCTAGATCTTCAACATTGGTACGCCTACCCCTCTGGAAACGCCTCCGGAGGTGTCGAACGTACCGCCGCATCGTCTCTAACTCAGGGGTCGGTCTACTATTTGACCCTCTTGGGCTTCACATAACTAGCTCGGCCCAACAGGGCATCATTCACCGCATATCCCGTCTGGACAATCTCGTCAACCTGGTCGACAATCGTTAGTAGCCTAAAGTGTTCAATTGGTACAACTCAATTGACAACTCCCTAAAACAGTACCGATAATGGTCCCAATCAACGTCACTCGTTCGCCATCGTAAAACGCCTCCAGTCTCCCTAGTCCGTTTTGGACAAGTAACCCTAACCTCAATGAGATTACGGTCACAAACTCTCCAACTAAAGTCTAAAGCAGTAATTGCCGCCCCATTCGCAGCCGCCACGTCAATGTCACTGACGCCCATTGGCCCATCGAAAGTATAAGCTCACTCGGCTCCTCGTATAAGGTTCGGATGTCCAGACCCAAGTCTGGAGATCTTGCTGAACCACATACGAGAGGAGGCGTTCGCATATAGGCCGAGAATAAAGAGAATACTACTCGCCGCGAGTAGTTTCGTATCCATATACCCTAGATAGGGTTCCAATGAAACGCCAGACAGTAGATGCTAGCCAGAAACATCTCCCCAAACCCCAATCTGGCTATTAGCTAACTTCGTACAGTCCACGTCGCTGTCCCTAACTATAATCGCTGCCTTTCCCACACCGTCAGTAAATGCGCGCTTCCCCCCGGAACCCCCTAACATCACCATTCAAAAAGTACGGCTTCTGGATCAGGACAAAACTAGCGTCCAGCTGATACATAGCCTGTCCGAGCTCGCACGTCACCGCCTTCGAGCGCTGACAATTAAGCTGCAAAAGGTGCAACTCCATTAATGTCTGGCGTTCGCTCTGGCAACCATAGTTCGAGTACGTGGGATACGCAAACGACAGCATACTATGGTCCGCTGGCAGACCTCTCAACTCACAGTTACGGTCGTCACCGGGTTAACACAACGGGAGGTCCGATCTACCATCATCCCGCACGTTCTGCACACATCCTGCCCCATCCTGCATTCATACAACAGGTGGCCAAAGCCGAGGCAGCGGTAGCAGTGCGGAATCGCATCCTGAGGCCGCAACCTAAAGCACACAAACCCTGCCGACATCCAAAAGCATGTTCATAACACGTTCGCTACACTCAAGAACAACGTTGACCTGTCCGGCAGGGTCAGACCTCCAGGGACTGGTTATCAGACGAACACTCTTCTTCAACGCCTCTTAGCTCATGCGCTCCTTCAGGTTCATCTCGAACAGCTCTGACATAAACTCATCAGGAGTGATCGCCGCGTGCGCTCCAGCAACTTCCACCCTTGAACCAAGCTTATCGCTAACAGTCACCTCCAGACCGACCTCCTCAAACATTTTGTTGGAGGATCTTTCGATCTTTCCGCCACCGAGAGTGTACGGATAACAGCACCACTAGTCCTCTTCAGCGGCCTCATTTCGTGCACTCTAACCCCAAGGGTGGGTCCGACCTGTTCGACGATCTTGATCACTACCTCTCTGGAAGTTGCGCCCTTCTTCTTGTCTCGAACAACCACCGACCAAGTTTCCACAGGCTTGGGTGTAAGCCTGGAAACAGCGACACCCTGTGCCCTCACAACAGCAGCAACCGTTGGAGCCTGAGCAACAGGCCTAGCAGCGGGAGCTGGCACCGTGATCACAGACTGAGCAGGCCTGGGAGACTGGAGGATGTCCAGCCTACCCCTCAACCACTCGTTGTCTACCAACAGTCTCACGACCAACTCCTCATACCTACCAGCCTGACTCATAAGTCTGCCCATCGTCCCCGTACTCAAATCCTCATCGAACAGCACCTCATGAAAACTGACGGTGACAATCTTGACATCAGCTACCGAGATACCAACATCGCAACCAAGAGGAAAGGCGGAGGCCGAAGTCACAGCCCTTTTACGCTGCCTGCTCTCCCTGCCAACAGATGGCAACGGGGGAAACGCAGCAAAGAACCACCACCAACCGCAGGGCTATCAGAGATAGCGACAGCGCCAGTATCCGAAGCAGCATTAGCACCAGAACCAACAGCACCAGCAGCAACACCACCAACAGCACTACCAACAGCACCACCAACAGCACCAGCACCACCACCAGCAGTAGCACCAACAGCAGAAACGCCATCAACAGCGCTCTTGGCTGCATCAGCAGCAGCAGCATCAATAACAGTAGCAGACTTATAACGCTTGGTGGTCGCCTTGCCACCATTCGCCCTAACCTCTGCCACAGACCCCGAACTGCTCAGTTCGCTCTCCGTATAACGGAGACGAGACTTCGCAGGTGGAGGGGGCCCCATCACCTCGTCAGTGGCTGCCCCAGACGCAGCGTCAGAGGCGTCACCCTTAGCCGTCTTGCGAGGCTTCTCCGCAGGAGGCATAATAATAAAAATTCAAAAATTCAACGACTCACCAAAGTCAACAATAATCACAGCCAAAGGTAAGTGAATAAACACAGCAAAAGTCCGTCACCAAATCCAAATAAACGCAACCGAAACCAAAATACAACTCGAAATCAAAGTCAATTAAACACACCGAACCGTCAACAAAAACACACACAATGCAGCACCAAAACCCACCGCACGAGTATGGTGACTCCACTCCGTTAGTCCTATCTAACCTCACTTTTCCAAATTGCTACTGACCTTGAAGTCAAAAACTGAGACACCACAGAATTACCCCTGGGAGTCTCAATTTCACAACAACAATCTTTCACAATTTACCACCAATACCATCATAGCACTTTTGTTTTTACACACGATTATTTGAGCACTCAAAATTTTGTGCTTTAAAAAACACGTCTTCACTCTCCAACAGCTAAATTAAAAGTGACCACAGGCGTACAGCGCAACATTCGCTCTCGCCGCCCTCGCACGTGTATTTTAGAGCCAGGATAGCTTGGAATCCAGGATTATCCCCAGATACTTCGCGCCATCCGACAGCCCCAGCTCAACGCCGTGCAGTCTCGGTAGGGCCCACTGTCAGTACTCCTCCGACTGAGAAGGCCTAGAGATATTTGAAGGCGCTGCGGCATTGTGTCAAGAAATTTTCCCGACACAGCCACAGCAATATCATCCGCATATGCTACAGTCTTGAATCTATTAGAATTAAGTCTTACGAGCAACGTGTTAATGGTCAAATTCCACAGGAGAGGGAAAGACCTCCACCCCTTTCAGCCATCCTGTAGATGGTAACTGATCCCATAGTGAAGACAATGACCCTGTTGGTCAGGAGTCTCCCTATAAATCTTACCACAGACCAATGAACATTCAGTGCCACCAGAGCCGACCTAATCGCCTCCGGTGTCACGTTATTAAAGGCCCCTCTATATCCAGGAATACCACTAGAGCATACTGCCTGTGCTCGATGGCATTTTCAATATACCCCACAAGCGAGTGAAGCGCAGTCTCAACAGATCTGCCCATAGCGTAGGCATGTTGGGACGCAGATAATAGATCAGGTTCTATCGTACTGCGAAGATGCAAGTCGACTAACCTTTCCAGAGTCTTCAGAAGAAAAGAAGATAGTCTGATGGGTCTGAAGTCCTTTGGACTCGTGTGGGAGGGTTTGCTCCCCTTAGCAATAATACCACCCTGCAATTTTCGATAGATTTACTTAAAATTTTTTATACATACATATACTAATATGTTTTTTTCAGGAAAGGAAGACGTCTTCAAAATCGATAGATTTAAAAACGATATCTAACTTTGTTTAAAGCATTTAAAAACAGATATTTTGCAAAAAAAAAAAAAATAAAGCAGTTCATGATTTTCTAAAAATTTGAATTGTTTATGTATGAAATTACTATTAAGATTTGCGTTAATTAAATTGTGTATAATAAATTAATAAAAATAAAAATATTGACATTTTTTAGCCGGAATTTAATTTAACACACATTAATCTGTCGATTACAAAATCATTAGAAATAGTAGTAACGTCACTTACCCTTAACTAAAATTGGACTGTTATTTATACATATTATTTTCTAACTTCTCTCTGTTCGTAGAAGTATCAGTAAGCTCACTTAAAACTTAAATTTAATGTAACTGCATTTATAGTGTTACTAGCTTACATTGTTGCTTACTTTTTAAGCAAGAGCGCTCCGATTAAGCAACCTATGACAGTTCTATGTTAATTTTAAATGGGAAATTAAAGCAAAGCATCATCACTGCTATTATGTATTACTTACATCAGCCATTATGTTATGCATATTTTTACCGCTGGGTTTCTTTACCGCCCTCTTTATGATACAAACGATTTCACTCTTCGACGCTTTAATTACGACTGAATTACTCATGCGAGTGCCGTGACTTATGCTACGTTTGCACGACTGCTTTCTCATTCATAATACAACTATCGACTATGAGCTTAATTACATAAAACCCCATACAAAATTTTAACAGAGAATTCCCCAAATTGTAAGTACTTCTTCATCTATTACTATCATCTCTAATTTTATTAAATTTTGCTCTTAATTAAAATGTTTTTTATTACACGGTGCGACAAAAAAGAACGAAGTTGAAATGCATGGGAAATTATACTATTTTCCTGATAGGCGCTATCGAGTAGAACAAGGATCTATTTTTAGAATTTTTAAAACACCACAAAAATCACAAGTTACAGTTAAAAACCTTCATGCACTTATAAGCTAATAACTTAGCTTATATTGCTCGGTTTTAAATTTCTTTTCGGATTAAAAAAAATTAAACAGACCTTTTAATATGTGTAGGTCGTTTAAGTTGTCTTGAAAAATGTAAAAGTAATTTCTCAAGCAAATGAATTTTTCACCCAATTTTTCAACAATTTTCAATATTAAGCACAAAATATAAATAAAAAATATAAGAAAAGTAAACAAACAAAAAAATGGCCGCTTGTTGCAGGTACACCATTTACCAAAAATATAAATTATTTTGTATACACATTTCTTTAAAATAACATTTTTACTTGCTTCTTCTTAAAAAAAAGTTAACGGGAAATTTACACAATTTAGCGATAAACAAAAAGAAGAACTGTAATTAAAAGGTGACGTGCGAACGATAAAATCCAATGAAGTAATACAAACAAAAATCAAGGTAATCCCAAGTCTAAAGCGAACATAGCATTATGTAGCTATTTCACAGTCAATTAGAAAGTGCTTTTAAATTCTACAACCTACAATTACGAAAATTAATTCGTTTAAAAGGATGCAACGTTTGCCAGTTAAATATAGCACGCTTGTATCGATTTGAATAGTGCTACAAATACAACTATGAGCCAAGTGTGGAAAAAATCTTTAAATTTAAATTAAACGGAACTGAGCAGTAGATTGCAGCCATGGCACAGTAAATAAGGTACATGCAGATGTACAACAATTTAAACAATAACGAGAACAACAGGCAATTTGTTTTTGTATTTTTTAAACCAGTTCGAATGTGTTAACGACAGCTGATAAAGTATAGGGTTGCCAGACGTTTTGTTTTATCGGTAAGTACAGATTTTATCTAAATTTTTTTGAATCAATTAAATAAAGGTAATACTGAGGTTTACATGGATACAAAATATCATTAGGATCTTATACCGAAGAGTGTTTAAAAATGAAGGTTAATAAGTTCCAAAGGCTGAGTACATTCAAATTAGGTTTTAACATTTCATTGAATGATATGTATGTTTAGCATCAACAAGAATATTCATATCAATATTTCTAATTCAAAATATCTTGGCAATATAAGGGAAATCATTAATTTTATATGTACATACGAGTATATATACTGCTGTTGAAAAAACTTTTTCTTTTTTCAGATGGCCTGGTATTGAACCGAGGTCCTTCTGGTTGGTAGGCGGGTGTCTTACCTACCATAGCACAGCGGCAGTATTAGAAATTTTACCGAATCTTTCCGTAAAAACTGGAAGTTTAAACAATTTAAAAATTTTGAAGAAGTGCATATAAAAATCTTGAGATAATATTATATGAAATTTTTATAACACATTCAGACGATTTAACTGATTTAGTTTTTAAGTTACATGTTTTTGAATTAAAGCAAAAGAGAAAAATTACAGACAAAGAACAAAGAGGTAGAAACATATATAACTTGTTTATAGAAGTATGTACATATGTATATGTATGTATATTGTTTGTATGGTTTTTTAGTAAAATCACTACAAAAATAAGGGTACCTTTTGTAATTATTAATTTAAAAATTTTAAGTTTTATTTGTAGTTACATATTTAATTTAGTTTTTAATTAGATACGTACTATTGTTTTATCTGATTTTTGTAATTTTAAATCTGGCAACCCAGGAAACTAAAGCCATGCATGAGCAAAAAATATATGTATATATGTAGACCCGCAAGTACCTTCTTTAGAGTGCCCCGGTTGTAGCTGTTGTAATGTACTAGAACATTTGAAACTAATGGTAATGAAGAATGATGCAATAAACGAAAGTGACGCGTCAAAATTATTTTCTACTGCGCATGTATATCACAATAGAATAAAATTGCTTGTATTACAACATATTATATTTTAATGAAAATTTAAAAAAAAATCAATATTATTTTTTTTTCATATTTAACGTATAAATATTTATATAAAATCGTTAATTAAGTTAACATTAATTAAAAGTAAATTATTACATCCATATTTATGTCAAAAAAGCACATTTCCAATAAGTTTCAAGAAATTCCTTGTATGAAAAATTTTAAATAAAATACATTTCAAAATCATATTTATTATTATGTGGTTTAAAACTGAGCACCCATGAATAGGTGTTACAAAATCCAAGACAATATTGTTATTTATCAGAATAAAAATGAATTCTTTTATGATTTGGTGTCATGAAATCGTCTTGGCTTTGCCTTGTTTCGAACATAAACAAAATCAATATTCGAAATAGGTGTTAAGTTTTTTTTTTGTCAACCAAACCTGACAACGTTTGTATTTTTTTTTTTTATTTATTTATTTATTTTTTTTTTTTTTGTTATGTTTACATTTTGTTGGATTTCTTTATTTGGTGGCGTATAAATCTTAATTTTTTTAACATTTGTAAATTGCATTTTAATAACGTGGTAAATAAATTTTAGTGCAAATTTTCTTTAGCAAAATTAAGGCATCATTGTTGTTAATGAGTATTGTTAAAAAAAATCAAAAGAAAAATGTTAATTCTTAATGTAATTTATTTATGTACTTATATAGTTTGTGACTTTTACGACAATAATAAACCATATAAAAGAGAAATCAAAATAAACAGTGTAAATCTGACAGCCGCCATCTAATCGAATCATTTCTGACAAAAAATAAAAAAATTTTCTGATAGCATGACATCTGTAATATTAGAATCTGTGACCCAAAATTATTTTTTGTTGATTACATTCTGATTCTTAAAACAATCAGATTCTATAACACGCTTGATTGTTTTTTAAATTTTCTTTTGCTGGATTTTGAACATTCCAAGAGTTCTTGATATAATTTTCTTATTTTGAAATACATTTTAGACTAAAAAAATACATTATTATTACATTATTGTCAATCACCAAAATTCATAACATTGACTCATTACAATTTATAATTTGTTATTGGTAAATTTCATAAATTTTATTTCCTCATTTTTTTATTAATTTATTTACAGTATTAAAAATCAATATCCGTACAAATTTTCAAAAACAATTTTTTTATAAAAAAAAGTATATTATACGCGATTTAAAAAATAACACGCATTATTTCTTAAAACAAATAAAAGAGGGAGTTTTAATATTAATAAGATAAGATTAATAAGATAAGATATTAATATTAATAAGATATTAATAGGATAAGATAGTATCCTTTCGAAATCGGGGGCCAGGCTGTTAATTATATTGTGTTTTATTGCTTTTTTATTTATAATTAATTATTTTTCATCTTATTTTACATTTAATATAAAATTTACAATTTTGCTTTAAAAACAAAACAAAAAGGTTTATGCTTACGTCACGCACACTCATTGTGTGACAGAAAAACTAACGGAACTGCGTAAAGCATAATCTCTGTTATTTCATTCATGGAAACGAAGTATATAAGCCGCGGCACTTGCCTTGCAGCCAAACATAAATCAGAGTGCTAAGCGTTGTCTGGCTATCAAAAATTCTAATGCCTATACAAATTGCATGAAGCAACCCATAACAGCGCGGAGTCAGAGCTTTGCAATTAGCAAATCCAATTTTGACAATTTAAACATGAACAAGATTTGATGAGTTGACGTAATGTAGATATGCCTCTTGACGTGAGATACGATAATTACGATACTACAAAAATTACCACCTTATACTGAATATTTGATATAAGCACGTATAAAGGAAGATTGTGATGACAACTGCCTGTGGGTAGGTAGTAGAACCCGTAGAAATCAAGACAGGCTTATTGTCAGCAAAATCCCTCTTAAAATGCAGTAATCAAGTTATAGTCCGGTGAGAATATTTAATCTATCAGCCAAGAAAAAATCATCTGCAAAATTTTCGAGGTAGCTAAGGAACACCAGCTATTTGATGAGTATGTAAAGCAATGGGTAGCAGGGCTATCAGCTCCCGACAGAAATAAAGTCAAAAAGCTGCAAGGTGGCAATCCTTCGTTTTCGCCACGAAAAATAAAATTCAAGGAATAACAGCTATGTATACTAAACACGAAATTAATACTGGCAAAGCGAGACCGACTAAACAAGCATCTATAAGTATACTACTAGTGAAGCGTAATGAGATTAAAGAGTTTATCATGAAAAAAAGAGTATGGAGTAGAATATCAATCTAAAGCATTGTTCACTGCATTATATAATAGTGGAGATTACAATATTTATTATTAAAATGCGTGTGGCCGATAGCTAAATATACTCCCTTTTCCTTGCAAGTAAAAACGTCACAAAATAATGTACCCAATTCGTTTGATATAAAACTAAAATTAAATTTGAAAATGTTATAAAATGTTAAAAAACAATCTATAAGAAAGTCAAAAACAGTTGACAATGAATGCTTGTTTATTTTGCGGTTTCCGGATATATAAAGATAAGAAGGATCTACTAAAATCACATATTTTTATGAGTTGCTTACTAAAAAGCCGAATGATCCCGCCAATTGCCAACATTTTTTAAAAACTAACAGCCTGTCCTACGGTGTTGAACATTTTCATCTGTTCACATTCCCAATGAAAAACAGCTGATTTGCGTCCCACTAACTGTTTTCAGTACGACAAGTCAAACGAAAATAAATGGGAACGATAACGTACAAATTTGCGTCCCACTTTTTCTTATGTTTGTACGAACACAAATGTCAAAATTGCTCACTTGTTTTTTATTGTCGTTTGCATTATAAAATGTACACTTTAGCGCTTTGGAATGCTTTTCTTGGTCCCTGTAAAGGCTTCTTTTTGTAGCCACTATCGCATAAAAAAAGCAAAATTAATTTTCATAAATAGGTTTTTTTTATATTGTTTATTATTAATAAAATAAATTTATTAATAAAATAAATAATAAATAATTAAATTAATAGTATTTTGTACGCGATTTAAAAAACAATAGGCGTTATTAATTAAAACAAATAAAAGAGGGAGTTTTAATCACAATTTAAAAAAAAACCGAAATTCAAGTAAATAAATTTTTAAGGTTGTACGAATGCGGATTATTGATACTGTATTTTAGTTTGTTTAAATTTTTTAGTGCTAAGTTCCAGTGTTACCACAGTTAAATTTTTCATTGTAAAAATTCTACATTTAAGCGCTTTTTTGTATATCGGCGATTTATTTGTGGAATTACTATACGCCAATACAGTTATTTATTTGGAATACGTTTGAAACGTAAAGCTAAGCGAACGATAAATCGTAAGATAGTGCATGGCTACCGTTTATGCGACTTAAATCGCAATTTGCACTTTCTTGCTGGTCAGCGACTTTTTGTGCAGCTTTTTCAAACCTACTTAATTTTGCCATTTTCTTTACATTTTTTCGACACTTGGCACTTTTTTTGTTAAGTTAGTATTTTTATCTTTTTATCTTATCTTTGTTTTAATTACAAACTTGTACATATTTGCGTTTTTTATATCTAAAACCAATTTTTTTATGATTCTAACAATAAGACCTTATAATCGCTAGAACAAGTTAATTAACCGAAAAGAAGTCCATTAAATTAATATAAAAGAGTAAAATCAGTCAGTTCAGTGTACGTAGTGTTATCATTTTGTAAGGTTTATCGTATTTTGCAAGTACTTTAAGCTGCAGAAAGAATTTTTTTTTAATTCTTTTAAAAGTTCATGTACTTCTTATATACTTTTCTTTAGAAGTTTATTTTATTATCGAGTACAACCCAAAACCTGTTTCTGAAATTTTCGAAATACCTTATATATCTAGAGTTACGGATAAAAAAAAACGGATTTGTGTACCCTCATGCACTTATAAGCTAATAACTTTGACAAATATTACCCGATTTTAAGTTTATCAACATATTAAGGAAAAAGGGATATATGAATTTAAATGATATACATATGTACATAGTTCATTAAGGTAACTTCTTATAAAGGAAACATATTATTTGTGAATTAATTAAGGACGTACGTATAGATATGAATAAAGATTTATATTTTGTTAAAAAAACACAGCTCATGTTTTTTATATGATTGTATAAAGAAAATGTTTTGTGGTCGAAAAAAGTTTTTTTTGTTGAAAAGATTTTTCAAAATAAAATGTGACAACACTGAGTGTGCCAAAACTATACAGTCGCACAGAAAAGTATACGTACCCTCGAAAATTGATTTTAACAATAACTTTAAGGATTTCACTTTCAAAAACTATATAATGTGAACCTGCACGAAAAATAAAATAAAAATATACCAATTTTTGCATAATATATTATTTAATTATAAAAGAGTTAATCAATTCAATTTTCAACACACAGATAAATATACTTACATACTCTGCATTATTTGGTAACTAATATTTTCCGAAAATGTTTTTGATAAATGTTTTAATGGTGACTGAAAAGCTTTTCATTGAAAATACTAATTTGATTGTAGTTTCACTGGAACGAGAGTTTTTTAGGAGTGTTGTATAATAGCTAGCCCTTTACAATGGTTGCTATAGACTCTGGGTTATTGTCTTGTTAGAATACCGAGGTTCCAAAAAAACTCATTTTGTTCATACATTGACTCGAATTATGTTCGAGTAGTTCTTAAATGTCAACCCCAGCCACTGAAAAGCAACGCCAACCCATAACGAAACTATTTATTTAAATAAATACATACGTGAAAAAAAGTGCAGCTTTATTTAAAATAATATCCTTTTTGTGCCAATTTTTTTTTCTTAAATCCGTTCTTTGTGCAACTTTTTGAAGGCTTCCGACGATAACGCTGAGGTAGTGGGCCGCTGTTAAGAAAATAAGTGAGTAACTGCCTTTGGTTCGAATAAATTTTCTTTCGACATCGTGGGCCAGACTGTCACTCGCATTTTATTCATACTTCTTTACTAAATTCATAAATAGTTCGGTTACTATATAAGAAGTGTGTAAAAAAATTTCTTAACTTGAAAATATGGAAAGAATTTGATAAAAAATATGTTTGCTAGAGAAAGGTTTTTGTTAAATACAGTTAGTATATCATTCTAAAGGTGTGTTCGTCTTCTTTCTAAATTTGAAGAGAAACATAAAATCGTTTAATATTCAAGTTATGCTATAAACATATAGAATACATCGAGCACCATGGAAGCAAATCTACCTGCGTTCTCAGCAAATGGTTATTTCAAAAACAATAAAATGCATGAAGAGTAAAAGATCTACCTGTAAAAACTGTGGCCAATTGACTTCTCTGCCAGCACACATGTTTTCATCAATTATTAAATTATGATAGCGACGCACACAGTTTAGTTGAAACTTTTCTAGGCTATTTATAAACTGACTTATTTTTAAATTGTGTAATAATATTGCTACGTTTTAACTTCTTTAAATCATTCGAGTTCTTTTAAATTGCATGAAATATAATATTTGTACAGTATTCAACTTATTTATCTTGCACTGAATACACAAATTTACTCAGCACTTACTTTACGCCTTAACACTACCTTACTTATTGACTGTTAAATTACAACTGTCTCCAGTAGGCAAAGCAGCGTTCCTTATATACCTGTCTTTCAGTTACGAATGTTCTTGTATATACCTTAAGGTTCCATTCACATCCGTTAATTTAAATGTAACATAAATTGGTAACGCCGTTCAATACGCGATTGGTAACACTGTTAATAACACAAATAACAAGATGATTCGGAATTGACAGGGTGATAGTTGCCTTGAGGAAACAAATAGCTATAAATGCCATAATAAAATTTATAGCTCTAAATGTAAGTACTAATGTTGGTATATCTTTTCTTTAGGCATTTTTATTTTTGTAACAATATGTATAAGCATATTTTAAAAAGCGATTTCAATTTTGTAAATGCGAAAAACTGAAAGTGGCACCACTGAAATCTGCGTCTTTATAACAAAAAGCTGTTCATAATTTTAAATTTTTATTATTGTATCAGTTTATGGAAGTTGCTAAGTATAATTTCTATTATTTTTAATGGTGTTAATATATATCGGTAGTAGTTGCTGATACAAAATTTACCAAATTTACTTCCATCTTTATTTTTGTTAAAACTTTAGTGTTTGTAAATATCTACAATACGAATTTCAATATCAGCTGTTTTACCCGCTGCTGCCTTAAAAATATACGGATACGAATACGAATGACGGACACTTGACCGGCATGTGCGTCCTTGTCGTGACTCTGTCACTTGTCACAGACATACATATATACCTGCCCAGTCTTCGGCTAAAATAACCGGTCAATATCTTAAATCAAAACCCCAAATCCAGTTTCAATTATAGCGTTAGCACGCTACAGCGGGCTCTAACGTGGTCAACCTACTTTCCTGTACACTCGTGGGAATATAGATACAGGTACTCTCACTCTTGTAGAAGATAGCTTTAGTGTCGCGACTGTGTTAGAAACACAACTGGCACAATTGTGTTAGAGAAACACCTGGACGACCTCAAGCTACAGAACACAGGTTTTGTTAAGCTTACGTTTCGCTCTGAAAACCGGCTCTACGAGAATCAGGCTCTTGAGAAAGCGAATAGTCCAATCGTTGAGAAGGCGAAACGTACTCGTTCTGAGGAATAGGCCGTTCCTACTCCTTCTACCAAAAGACTAAAGAATAGGATTACACCTAACAAACCAAACGGCTAGTGTCAGACTGGGTATTGTCCATGTCGACGTCTTTAATAAGCCCCTTACCACTAGGCAGTTGGCTTAAGTTTAGGAGGCGATTATCGACGTCTCAATTAAAAAGATTAGTTCAGACATAGTTTTTAAGGATTCTTCCATAGGCTCGGTTGGTTACTTATCATCTGCACAAACGGTGTTACGAAACAATTTTGGTAATATCAAGGCGAAATGTGGACTGAACGTATCAATGGTGGAGGGCTCTAACGCATATAGATTTGGACAGATGAAGCTTATTCTGAAGGGGCCGAAGAAAATGTCGACGGACTTCAGCTACAAGCCTGATGACTGATCGTCAACTAGTGCCGCAAATGTGGATTAGGGATCGTCTAGCAGCGCCATAGGGACTTTTAGTTCGCCATAAAAGCTTTTAGGCTAGCACCAGTTAGCACTCCAGTAAAAGAGGATAGTACATTAGTTTCCAGCGGACAAACACTGGGATCAAACATGGGTCAGACGTCTAAGTCTCCATTACTGGTGGCCACCAAGGGTAGCAAAAACAGAGGTGCACAGAACGATAGATTTGATCTGCTAGTCGTCGGACCCTGCCTCACTATGAGACGCAATCCTAAGTTGACAGACTGATTAACGTTCAGGACACTAATTGAGAGGCAGTCTTGTAACAGCTACCGCGCATACAGTGACTATCGAAGACCTGGAGGAAGCGGCGCAACAATTAAATGGTGCACTATTATCTGCTTTCCATGAAAGCTGTGCTGAGAGCCAGCTTAGAGAGAACAGAAAGGTTCCATGGTGGAATATACAGCTTGGGAAGCTTAGGAAAAATGTTCGTAAGCTTTTCAATCGCGTCAAGAGCACTGGGCAATATGGGTTATATAGAATTGCCCTTACTCTATATAATAATGAGATTTGAGGTTCAAGCGAAGGTCGTGGAGGTGATCGCTGTGACAATTTTGAGGAGATTCCGGTGGCGAATAGGCTTTGGTGAAACAGGGGATTGAACAGTGTACTATCTCCTGGGTTCGGAGTAGGCTGATGGTCGTGAAATTAACTCCACGCTGAGTACAAGGTCGGTCTCAAATTGGGCCTACAGTGGTTGCCCGCAAGGGGGAAATCTCTCTCCAATTCTTTGATTTTCAGTTGTGGACGATCTTCTGGCCAGACTAGATGAATGAGATATGATTCTGTTGGATATGCGGACGACCTAGCTCTTTCATCGTCGTTGGCAAGTAAGATGTTGTGTTGTCGGACGTGCAACGATCACTTAACCTGATATCTACGTGGCGCGATGCAGACGGGTTGTCGGTTAATCCGAATAAGATGACAATTGTTCCTTTCACTAGGAAATTGAAATTGAGCCTACGGTCTATTTTACTGAAGGTAACTGAAATTGGACTGTTAAAAGAGGTGAAATAACTGGGGTTGTTACCCTCAACAAGAGACCTAAATCGAACGGACATACCGTACTAGGTAAGGCTACACGGAGATTGTAGGCTTGTCGTGGCTTTATCAGCAGGACCTGTGGTCTTAACCCTAGGAAGAATCGATTGTATGGTGGCCAAGGCTGAGCAGAGGCTTTGCATAAATAGATGAATGAGGCTTAAGAGGCAGGCCTGTTTGGCCCTAACGAGTACAATGGAAACCTGTGGCACTGCGGCCATGCTCTCAGGATACATCCAGCGGTGTATCCGCGACTTAGAATTGCTGTCTTGGGCAAGAGTGACGTGTGCAATGGTGGCTTGAATTTCGGTCGCAATTTCGAGGTTGCTATTCATGATCGTGGGGCGTTGGACAATGGGGTCCCTAAGGCACTCAGATGGATCTAAAATGCATAGTGATGTGGGTGCCGAGATATTCGGCCGCAATACCTAATTCTGGGACAACCAATGGGAAAATGGCGCACCGTTTTCCAGGCTGAGATACAAGCTATTTCCATCAATGCAAATATTAATATAGAGCGTAGAATAATAACAATAATAATAATAATAATAATAATAATAATAATAATAATAATAATAATAATAATAATAATAATAATAATAATAATAATAATAATAATAATAATAATAATAATAATAATAATAATAATAATAATAATAATAATAATAATAATAATAATAATAATAATAATAATAATAATAATAATAATAATAATAATAATAATAATAATAATAATAATAATAATAATAATAATAATAATAATAATAATAATAATAATAATAATAATAATAATAATAATAATAATAATAATAATAATAATAATAATAATAATAATAATAATAATAATAATAATAATAATAATAATAATAATAATAATAATAATAATAATAATAATAATAATAATAATAATAATAATAATAATAATAATAATAATAATAATAATAATAATAATAATAATAATAATAATAATAATAATAATAATAATAATAATAATAATAATAATAATAATAATAATAATAATAATAATAATAATAATAATAATAATAATAATAATAATAATAATAATAATAATAATAATAATAATAATAATAATAATAATAATAATAATAATAATAATAATAATAATAATAATAATAATAATAATAATAATAATAATAATAATAATAATAATAATAATAATAATAATAATAATAATAATAATAATAATAATAATAATAATAATAATAATAATAATAATAATAATAATAATAATAATAATAATAATAATAATAATAATAATAATAATAATAATAATAATAATAATAATAATAATAATAATAATAATAATAATAATAATAATAATAATAATAATAATAATAATAATAATAATAATAATAATAATAATAATAATAATAATAATAATAATAATAATAATAATAATAATAATAATAATAATAATAATAATAATAATAATAATAATAATAATAATAATAATAATAATAATAATAATAATAATAATAATAATAATAATAATAATAATAATAATAATAATAATAATAATAATAATAATAATAATAATAATAATAATAATAATAATAATAATAATAATAATAATAATAATAATAATATAATAATAATAATAATAATAATAATAATAATAATAATAATAATAATAATAATAATAATAATAATAATAATAATAATAATAATAATAATAATAATAATAATAATAATAATAATAATAATAATAATAATAATAATAATAATAATAATAATAATAATAATAATAATAATAATAATAATAATAATAATAATAATAATAATAATAATAATAATAATAATAATAATAATAATAATAATAATAATAATAATAATAATAATAATAATAATAATAATAATAATAATAATAATAATAATAATAATAATAATAATAATAATAATAATAATAATAATAATAATAATAATAATAATAATAATAATAATAATAATAATAATAATAATAATAATAATAATAATAATAATAATAATAATAATAATAATAATAATAATAATAATAATAATAATAATAATAATAATAATAATAATAATAATAATAATAATAATAATAATAATAATAATAATAATAATAATAATAATAATAATAATAATAATAATAATAATAATAATAATAATAATAATAATAATAATAATAATAATAATAATAATAATAATAATAATAATAATAATAATAATAATAATAATAATAATAATAATAATAATAATAATAATAATAATAATAATAATAATAATAATAATAATAATAATAATAATAATAATAATAATAATAATAATAATAATAATAATAATAATAATAATAATAATAATAATAATAATAATAATAATAATAATAATAATAATAATAATAATAATAATAATAATAATAATAATAATAATAATAATAATAATAATAATAATAATAATAATAATAATAATAATAATAATAATAATAATAATAATAATAATAATAATAATAATAATAATAATAATAATAATAATAATAATAATAATAATAATAATAATAATAATAATAATAATAATAATAATAATAATAATAATAATAATAATAATAATAATAATAATAATAATAATAATAATAATAATAATAATAATAATAATAATAATAATAATAATAATAATAATAATAATAATAATAATAATAATAATAATAATAATAATAATAATAATAATAATAATAATAATAATAATAATAATAATAATAATAATAATAATAATAATAATAATAATAATAATAATAATAATAATAATAATAATAATAATAATAATAATAATAATAATAATAATAATAATAATAATAATAATAATAATAATAATAATAATAATAATAATAATAATAATAATAATAATAATAATAATAATAATAATAATAATAATAATAATAATAATAATAATAATAATAATAATAATAATAATAATAATAATAATAATAATAATAATAATAATAATAATAATAATAATAATAATAATAATAATAATAATAATAATAATAATAATAATAATAATAATAATAATAATAATAATAATAATAATAATAATAATAATAATAATAATAATAATAATAATAATAATAATAATAATAATAATAATAATAATAATAATAATAATAATAATAATAATAATAATAATAATAATAATAATAATAATAATAATAATAATAATAATAATAATAATAATAATAATAATAATAATAATAATAATAATAATAATAATAATAATAATAATAATAATAATAATAATAATAATAATAATAATAATAATAATAATAATAATAATAATAATAATAATAATAATAATAATAATAATAATAATAATAATAATAATAATAATAATAATAATAATAATAATAATAATAATAATAATAATAATAATAATAATAATAATAATAATAATAATAATAATAATAATAATAATAATAATAATAATAATAATAATAATAATAATAATAATAATAATAATAATAATAATAATAATAATAATAATAATAATAATAATAATAATAATAATAATAATAATAATAATAATAATAATAATAATAATAATAATAATAATAATAATAATAATAATAATAATAATAATAATAATAATAATAATAATAATAATAATAATAATAATAATAATAATAATAATAATAATAATAATAATAATAATAATAATAATAATAATAATAATAATAATAATAATAATAATAATAATAATAATAATAATAATAATAATAATAATAATAATAATAATAATAATAATAATAATAATAATAATAATAATAATAATAAATAATAATAATAATAATAATAATAATAATAATAATAATAATAATAATAATAATAATAATAATAATAATAATAATAATAATAATAATAATAATAATAATAATAATAATAATAATAATAATAATAATAATAATAATAATAATAATAATAATAATAATAATAATAATAATAATAATAATAATAATAATAATAATAATAATAATAATAATAATAATAATAATAATAATAATAATAATAATAATAATAATAATAATAATAATAATAATAATAATAATAATAATAATAATAATAATAATAATAATAATAATAGTAATAACCCTACGGGGACCCTGAAACCCCAATAGGGCGCGTCCATAGGTGGTGGATAGGGGAAAGCCTCCCAGATATGGGTGGTAGGAGGGAAATCAAATACCTCCCGTGGACCAACAGGAGTACAACAGTCTAGGCTGGTATTTGACCCTATGGTGAGAACAGCTGGATGTGTAACTTTTATTTAAATCCAGTAGCGTCTGACCCAGAATGGGCGGCTTGCTGGTCAGCGTCTGTGCCTCCATGTTAGGAGCGGCTGAATCTTCACAACACCTGGCGGTGAGGTTAAAAACGCAAACTGGTCTTTGGTATTCAGACCTTAAAAGAATACCAACAACATGATGGTGAATACTGGAAAAAATATAAACATACGATCCCCTGAGGAAGGGCCTCTATCTACTGGAGCTGATCCTGGTGATAGAGCGACGGCGAGCGGTCAGCGTCCAGGGCGGCGTACGCGACCTGGGCGGGTTCATCCCGAAATTGATCCGACGACACAAAGAAACCGTGCAATACCAGAGGTTTCACCTGCTGTTAGTGCTACTCGGGAAAATAGACCAGGGCTCACTATGGCAGGACAGCCAAGACAGCGCATAAAATGGACTGAGGTCATGAATAAAGATATATTGCGCATTTATTACCGTGTCACTTATAGCGAACGTGACAGAAGCGGTTACGGGCAGAAACTTTTTGAACAATTTAGGGAAATTTACCCCGAACTTCAAGTGAACGCACAACGATTCGCCGACCAGTACAGAACAATTATAAGGAAAAACCTTGTTCCGCAACTCGAAAGAGATGCCATTAAACGTCAGATAGGCGAAGAACAGGGGATAAACTTACACGATTCGGATACAGAAGGCCTAGAGCAAAAAATGTCCAATGAAGTAGCCAACGAAAACCCTGCAAGCCCACCCAATCCAGCTCAAGTTATAGTTCCGAATTTACCCTCACGAATGGATGATATGCGATATTTGAGCGAAGATCTTGGAATTGAAATGAGAAGAGCTTTAACACTTTTTGAAGGAACGAACGCAACGCATAGACCACCAATTCCTAGAATGAACACATCTAGGAAAGCTGCCAAGTTATTTGAGGTAATGAACAATGAGATAATCCCACCGTACTTTTCAGATGTACATGATTTGGAAAGTCTACACCTAATTGTATACTGTGCGGCTGTTGCAATAGCTAAAACGCTACCAATAAAATTTGGCCATGAGCCTGTCACAAGGCGTAGAACAGAAAAAATAATGCCCTTATGGGAAAAGAGGCTACTTCGATCAATCGAAAATTTACGGAGAGATATAGCAAGAGTAGACGCCCTAGTGCGTGGTGCAAATACCAGAAGGCTTAGTAGATTAGCCGCAAATATCATCAGGCGGCACAATATCCATTCTCAAATGGATCAACCAAATAGTACACCAACACAATGTTTGCATACGCTTAAACAGAAGTTGTCAGTAAAATCAACAAGGCTTTCTAGGTATAGGGTTAGTAGAGCGAGAAAGACTGATAACTCTATCTTTTTCAGATCAGAAAAATCATTCTACAGGTCTTTAAAAGAAGAAAGTAACACCATACCCACAAATTACCCATCTACGCAACAAGTTACCTCATTTTGGAGTGATCAACTCTCTACCAGCGTTGCTTATAACTCTAATGCAAACTGGATTCAAGTGGAAGAAAACCGCCTCCAGGACCTTCCACGGATGGACTTCGACAAACTTGAAATAACTGAAGTCCAGGGAATCCTACGAAACCTGCTGAACTGGAAAGCACCCGACCCAGATAAACTGCAGAACTTTTGGTGGAAAAGGTTCACGTCTATTCATGGCAAGCTAACGGAAATGATAAATGACGTTATTCAAGACCCTGACGGCATGCCATATTTCCTCACCCAGGGAATAACTTACCTGCTGGAAAAGGATCCAGGCAACAGACATGATCCTTCAAAGTTTAGGCCAATCACCTGCCTACCCACTTTATATAAAATTATAACGTCATGTTTGGCATTGAGAATAAACGTACACTGTGATCGAAATAATATATTGGCGGAGCAGCAAAAGGGGTGTAGAAAAGGTTCGAGAGGGTGCAAAGAGCAACTGATCATTGATTCAGTAGTTGGTGAACAGGCATATGCGAAGCACAGAAACCTGTCAATGGCTTATATAGATTACAGAAAAGCTTTTGATTCTGTGCCTCACGGGTGGCTTCTAAAGGTGTTGGGGATGTACAAGATTCATCCGACAATAGTCACATTTCTAAGCCGAATCATGAAGGACTGGAGAACCACAGTCTTGTTAACAACACCAACGAATTACATAGAGACGAATGAAATTCCCATCAGGCGAGGCATTTTTCAGGGTGACTCGCTGAGTCCTATATGGTTCGTGCTATGGTCTTAATCCGCTTTCAAGCCTCCTTGACTCGACACGATATGGCTTTGAAATTAGACATAATGGCGAAAGTATTTATAAATTAAATCACTTGTTATTTATGGACGACATAAAGCTATATGGCTCCAATCAGCACCAACTAACAAGCCTACTAAATGTTGTCGAATCTTTCTCCAAGGATATCAGTATGGAGTTCGGACTTGATAAATGCAAGACTCTACATGTCATCAGGGGAAAACTGCAAGAGATACCCCACGATCTTCAGGATGGCGGGATAATGGAAGCTATGAAGAACGAAGAGACTTACAAATACCTTGGGATGAAGCAGGCTATTCGCATTGAACAAAACCAAATGAAAAAGGAACTAGCTAGAGAGTTTACTAAGCGAGTCAGGAAAATCTTAAAAACTGGCTTATATGCGAAAAATATGTTCAAAGCTATTAACACTTATGCAGCTACGGCTCTGAGCTATTCATTTGGGGTGATAAATTGGAGCAGCACCGACATTGGGGCCCTACAACGAAAATGTAGAGTACTGATGACTAAGGCACGTAAACATCACCCAAAATCAGCGATCGAGAGGACAATGCTACCGAGATGTATGGGTGGAAGGGGTTTAGTCGATATGAATAATCAGAGGAAACAACAAATCGATGAGTTAAGAGCATTTTTCATTGAAAAATCTACAACATCTCCCCTACATTATGCGGCCTGCAAAGCAGATAGTACTTCACCACTGCACCTTGGTCTAAGCCAGGCTGAACAATCATTAATAACAAACCAACAGAAACTGGAGGCTTGGATGAGTAAACCACTCCATGGTAGACATCCTAGTGAAGCTAGCCGGGATCATGTCGACACAAAATCGTCGAACTACTGGCTAGTTGCAGGACAATTGTTTCCTGAGACCGAGGGATTTATGCTAGCAATTCAGGATCAAGTAATCCCAACGAGGAACTACCTGAAAATAATTGTTAGAGATGCTAATGTGGAGAATGATTTATGTCGGTACGGATGCAGCTCAAGAGAAACAATACACCATGTAACGTCTGCGTGTACATCTCTAGCCGGGACAGAGTACATCGACCGCCACAACTCGGTGGTTAAAATATTACACCAGCAACTAGCGCATAAATACTCCTTAATTCCAGTGGAAGAAGTACCGTACTACAAATATCAGCCGCAACCTGTACTGGAGAACACTGGATACCGACTTTACTGGGATCGAACGATTCTGACCGATGAGAGTGTAGCAGCAAATAGGCCAGACGTTCTGCTGATGGATAAGGAGAGAAGGGTGGTATGGCTTGTTGATGTTGCAATACCAAATAACAACAACCTTCAAACAAAGCATCACGAGAAAATCTCTAAATATAGTGTACTCATTGAACCTATTAAAAGTCAATGGCACATCGATAAAGTGAAAACGGTCCCAATTATAATATCAAGTACAGGACTAATACCAAGAACTTTGCACGCTAGCCTGAGAGAACTAGATTTGCCGGAACACCTGTGGCAGATAATGCAAAAGGCTGTGATCACGCGAATCGTTCGGAAGTTTATGGGGACGATGAATTAATTTAAGTTATAATATAAGACTACAATATATTGATTTGCGCTGTGAATTTTTTGTAATCTGTGGAAATTTATAAAATTTGTACTTAGAATTTTAGTTTTTTAAGATAGAGTCTAAGTTGAAATGTACCCAATTTTAAATTGAGAATAAAGAGATAATAATAATAATAATAATAATAATAATAATAATAATAATAATAATAATAATAATAATAATAATAATAATAATAATAATAATAATAATAATAATAATAATAATAATAATAATAATAATAATAATAATAATAATAATAATAATAATAATAATAATAATAATAATAATAATAATAATAATAATAATAATAATAATAATAATAATAATAATAATAATAATAATAATAATAATAATAATAATAATAATAATAATAATAATAATAATAATAATAATAATAATAATAATAATAATAATAATAATAATAATAATAATAATAATAATAATAATAATAATAATAATAATAATAATAATAATAATAATAATAATAATAATAATAATAATAATAATAATAATAATAATAATAATAATAATAATAATAATAATAATAATAATAATAATAATAATAATAATAATAATAATAATAATAATAATAATAATAATAATAATAATAATAATAATAATAATAATAATAATAATAATAATAATAATAATAATAATAATAATAATAATAATAATAATAATAATAATAATAATAATAATAATAATAATAATAATAATAATAATAATAATAATAATAATAATAATAATAATAATAATAATAATAATAATAATAATAATAATAATAATAATAATAATAATAATAATAATAATAATAATAATAATAATAATAATAATAATAATAATAATAATAATAATAATAATAATAATAATAATAATAATAATAATAATAATAATAATAATAATAATAATAATAATAATAATAATAATAATAATAATAATAATAATAATAATAATAATAATAATAATAATAATAATAATAATAATAATAATAATAATAATAATAATAATAATAATAATAATAATAATAATAATAATAATAATAATAATAATAATAATAATAATAATAATAATAATAATAATAATAATAATAATAATAATAATAATAATAATAATAATAATAATAATAATAATAATAATAATAATAATAATAATAATAATAATAATAATAATAATAATAATAATAATAATAATAATAATAATAATAATAATAATAATAATAATAATAATAATAATAATAATAATAATAATAATAATAATAATAATAATAATAATAATAATAATAATAATAATAATAATAATAATAATAATAATAATAATAATAATAATAATAATAATAATAATAATAATAATAATAATAATAATAATAATAATAATAATAATAATAATAATAATAATAATAATAATAATAATAATAATAATAATAATAATAATAATAATAATAATAATAATAATAATAATAATAATAATAATAATAATAATAATAATAATAATAATAATAATAATAATAATAATAATAATAATAATAATAATAATAACTCTACGGGGAACATGAAACCCCAATAGGGCGCGTCCCCAGGTGGCGGATAGGGGAAAGCCTCCCAGATATGGGTGGTAGGAGGGAAATCAAATACCTCCCGTGGACCAACAGGAGTACAACAGTCTAGGCTGGTATTTGACCCTATGGTGAGAACAGCTGGATGTGTAACTTTTATTTAAATCCAGTAGCGTCTGACCCAGAATGGGCGGCTTGCTGGTCAGCGTCTGTGCCTCCATGTTAGGAGCGGCTGAATCTTCACTACACCTGGCGGTGAGGTTAAAAACGCAAACTGGTCTTTGGTATTCAGACCTTAAAAGAATACCAACAACATGATGGTGAATACTAGAAAAAATATAAACATACGATCCCCTGAGGAAGGGGCCTCTATCTACTGGAGCTGATCCTGGTGATAGAGCGACGAAGAGCGGTCAGCTTCCAGGGCGGCGTACGCGACCTGGGGCGGGTTCAACCTGAAATTGATCCGACGACACAAAGAAACCGTGCAATACCAGAGGTTTCACCTGCTGTTAGTGCTACCCGGGAAAATAGACCAGGGCTCACTATGGCAGGACTGCCAAGACAACGCATAAAATGGACTGAGGTCATGAATAAAGATATATTGCGCATTTATTACCGTGTCACTTATAGCGAACGTGACAGAAGCGGTTACGGGCAGAAACTTTTTGAACAATTTAGAGAAATTTACCCCGAACTTCAAGTGAACGCACAACGAGTCGCCGACCAGTACAGAACAATTATAAGGAAAAACCTTGTTCCGCAACTCGAAAGAGATGCCATTAAACGTCAGATAGGCGAAGAACAGGGGATAAACTTACACGATTCGGATACAGAAGGCTTAGAGCAAGAAATGTCCAATGAAGTAGCCAACGAAAACCCTGCAAGCCCACCCGATCCAGCTCAAGTTATAGTTCCGAATTTACCCTCACGAATGGATGATATGCGATATTTGAGCGAAGATCTTGGAATTGAAATGAGAAGAGCTTTAACACTTTTTGAAGGAACGAACGCAACGCATAGACCACCAATTCCTAGAATGAACACATCTAGGAAAGCTGCCAAGTTATTTGAGGTAATGAACAATGAAATAATCCCACCGTACCTTTCAGATGTACATGATTTGGAAAGTCTACACCTAATTGTATACTGTGCGGCTGTTGCAATAGCTAAAACGCTACCAATAAAATTTGGCCATGAGCCTGTCACAAGGCGTAGAACAGAAAAAATAATGCCCTTATGGGAAAAGAGGCTACTTCGATCAATCGAAAATTTACGGAGAGATATAGCAAGAGTAGACGCCCTAGTGCGTGGTGCAAATACCAGAAGGCTTAGTAGATTAGTCGCAAATATCATCAGGCGGCACAATATCCATTCTCAAATGGATCAACCAAATAGTACACCAACACAATGTTTGGATACGCTTAAACAGAAGTTGTCAGTAAAATCAACAAGGCTTTCTAGGTATAGGGTTAGTAGAGCGAGAAAGACTGATAACTCTATCTTTTTCAGATCAGAAAAATCATTCTACAGGTCTTTAAAAGAAGAAAGTAACACCATACCCACAAATTACCCATCTACGCAACAAGTTACCTCATTTTGGAGTGATCAACTCTCTACCAGCGTTGCTTATAACTCTAATGCAAACTGGATTCAAGTGGAAGAAAACCGCCTCCAGGACCTTCCACGGATGGACTTCGACAAGCTTGAAATAACTGAAGTCCAGGGAATCCTACGAAACCTGCTGAACTGGAAAGCACTCGGCCCAGATAAACTGCAGAACTTTTGGTGGAAAAGGTTCACGTGTATTCATGGCAAGCTAACGGAAATGATAAATAACGTTATTCAACACCCTGACGGCATGCCATATTTCCTCACCCAGGGAATAACTTACCTGCTGGAAAAGGATCCAGGCAACAGACATGATCCTTCAAAGTTTAGGCCAATCACCCTGCCTACCCCACTTTATATAAAATTATAACGTCATGTTTGGCATTGAGAATAAACGTACACTGTGATCGAAATAATATATTGGCGGAGCAGCAAAAAGGGGGTGTAGAAAAGGTTCGAGAGGGTGCAAAGAGCAACTGATCATTGATTCAGTAGTTGGTGAACAGGCATATGCGAAGCACAGAAACCTGTCAATGGGCTTATATAGATTACAGAAAAGCTTTTGATTCTGTGCCTCACGGGTGGCTTCTAAAGGTGTTGGGGATGTACAAG